>JAQOWZ010000355.1:0-53481 GCA_035578165.1 Stenolophus ochropezus
AACGCGCTATCTCAGAGTTGCAAATTAAATTGTAGGCATTTTAAATGACGATTGTCCTTCGAAATCATATTTGGTCGCTGTTAAAGTTCTAGATAAGACAAATAATGCTACAATATCTAGATTTGTTAATGAAAGTTTAAGTAAGCTGTTTTTACCAGACCCGGTACCATATGATAAAATAAATTTATTAGTAACTGACGCTGCAAAATACATGATAAAAGCAGCACAAAATTTAAAAGTATTTTCTCCGAATTTAATACATGTCACCTGTCTCGCTCATGGAATCAATCGAGTTGCAGAGAAGGTCAGAGAATGATTTAATGATCTGAATGATCTGATAAATTTTACCAAAAAAGTTTTTCTGAAAGCTCCACTGAGAGTACAATATTACAAAGAACAACTACCCAACCTTTCATTACCGCCCGAACCTGTACTCACTAGGTGGGGGTACTTGGTTGGATGCTGCAATTTTCCATTCGGATAACTATACAAATGTCAAAAATATAATTACTTTTTTTGATTCTAAAGGTGCATCGTCTGTTAAAAACTACAAGAAACTAATTCAAACCAAAGATAAAGAACTAATCAACCAATTGGCATTCATAAAGAGTAATTATTCAGAATTAAGTCAGCAATAAAAGCTCTAGCAAGTTCAAGTTTAACGTTAACAGAAGCTTTAGATATTGTAGAAAATTTAAAAAATAAATTAAAAAACGTTCCAGGTGATATTGGGGAGAAAGTATATAAAAAATTTAACGATGTATTAATTAATAATCCGGGTTATAACGAAATTAGCAATATAAGTATTTTAAATGGAAATTTTGAATTACCTTCAAATTTAGCTCAAAATATGTTGTGTAAATTTAAATATGCTCCAATAACATCATGTGATGTCGAAAGCAGTTTTTCTGTTTATAAAAGTATATTAAGTGATCGTAGACAGAGTTTTAAACCAGAAACTTTAGAAAAATATATAATTATATATTGTTTCGATAAAAACAATGAAGCTAATTAAATAATTATACAAATTTAGCAAAAAATGTTATATAAGCTGTTATATAATAAGATATTCAAAATGTGTTCCTTATTTAAAAATTATATTACTGATATTATTTGTGTACCTATATTGTAGTTGATACAAAAGTTATATGTAAGTTGTGTTAATTTTATGTGATTTTTTGTGCATTATGACAAAATGTTATTTATTTTTCTTATTATTTAATATTAATATATAATAAAGTTGCATATCTGCATACATTTGTAAAATATTGCATATTTATTTTATTATGTGCATATAATGGGCATATTTTGGCCTTATTTCAATGCATATTGCATGCATATATATGTTACATTTTCTTGCATATAATCAGCGCTCTAGTGGTAGGTATTCTAGAATCCAGCTCATGTAGCTTACAATATACAACGTTTTCATCAAAAATAGGTAAAATCTGACTATATTTTTTAAAAAAATCATATAAATATTTGCGTCCGCGCCAGAATTTTATAATTTTTCATCATATTCTTTCCATAGTATAGGTCCAAAAGCTTGTTTATGAATGTTTTAACAAAAATATCCGTTTCAAGAATAGACAAAATCTGACTTTATTTTTGTAAAAAATCATATAAATATTTGCTTCCGCGCCCAAATTTTATGATTTTTCATCATAATTTAGGTAAAAGAAAACATTGCAACAAGAAAATTGCTATTTCAAGTGTGGTAGGTATTCTAGAATCCAGCCAATGAAGCTTACAATATACAACGTATTCATAAAAATAGGGAAAATCTGACTTAATTTTTGTAAAAAATTATATAAATATTTGCTTCCGCGCCCGAATTTTATAATTTTTCATTATATTTTATCCATAGTATAGGTCCAAAAGCATGTTTATGAATGTTTTAACAAAAATATCCATTTCAAAAATAGGTAAAATCTGACTTTATTTTTGTAAAAAATCATATACATATTTGCTTCCGTGCCCGAATTTTATTATTTTTCATCATATTTTAGCTAAAAAAAACATTGCTACAAGATAATTGCTATTTAATTTGTGGTAGGTATTCTAGAATCCAGCCCATGTAGCTTACAATATACAACGTATTCATCAAAAATAGGTAAAATCTGACTTTACTTTTGTAAAAAATCATATAAATATTTGTTTCCGCGCCCGAATTTCATAAATTTTCATCATATTTTATCCATAGTATAGGTCCAAAAGCATGTTTATGAATGTTTTAACAAAAATATCTATTTGAAAAATAAGTAAAATCTGACTTTATTTTTGTAAAAAATCATATACATATTTGCTTCCGTGCCCGAATTTTATTATTTTTCATCATATTTTAGCTAAAAAAAACATTGCTACAAGATAATTGCTATTTAATTTGTGGTAGGTATTCTAGAATCCAGCCCATGTAGCTTACAATATACAACGTATTCATCAAAAATAGGTAAAATCTGACTTTACTTTTGTAAAAAATCATATAAATATTTGTTTCCGCGCCCGAATTTTATAATTTTTCATCATATTTTATCCATAGTATAGGTACAAAAGCATGTTTATGAATGTTTTAACTAAAATATCCATTTCAAGAATAGGTATATCTGATTTTATTTTTGTAAAAAATCATAAATATTTGCTTCCGCGCCCGAATTTTATGATTCTTCATTATAATTTAGGTAAAAGAAAACATTGCAACAAGAAAATTGCTATTTCAAGTATGGTAGGTATTCTAGAATCCAGCCAATGAAGCTTACAATATACAACGTATTCATCAAAAATAGGTAAAATCTGACTTAATTTTTGTAAAAAATTATATAAATATTTGCTTCCGCGCCCGAATTTTATAATTTTTTATTATTTTTTATCTATAGTATAGGTCCAAAGGCATGTTAATGAATGTTTTACCAAAAATATTCATTTCAAAAATAGGTAAAATTAGACATTATTTTTGTATAAAATCATATAATATTTGCCTCCGCGCCAGAATTTTATGATTTTTCATCATATTTTAACTAAAAAAAATCATTGCTACAAGAAAATTGCTATATCAATTGTGGTAGGTATTCTAGAATCCAGCCCATTTAGCTTACAATATACAACGTATTCATCAAAAATAGGTAAAATCTGACTTTATTTTTGTAAAAAATTTTATATAAATATTTGCTTTCGCGCCCGAATTTTATAATTTTTCATCATATTTTATCCATAGTATAGGTCCAAAAGCATGTTTATGAATGTTTATCAAAAATATCCATTTCAAGAATAGGTAAATCTGACATTATTTTTGTAAAAAATCATAAAAATATTTGCTTCCGCGCCCGAATTTTATAATTTTTCATCATATTTTAGCTAAAAGAAAACATTGCAACAAGAAAATTGCTATTTTAAGTGTGGTAGTATTCTAGAATCCAGCCAATGAAGCTTACAATATGCAAAGTATTCATCAAAAATAGGTAACATCTGACTGTATTTTTATAAAAAATCATATAAATATTTGCTTCCGCGCCCGAATTTTATAATTTTTCATCATATTTTATCCATAGTATAGGTCCAAAAGCATGTTTATGAATGTTTTAACAAAAATATCCATTTCAAAAATAGGTAAAATCTGTCTTTATTTTTGTAAAAAATCATATAAATATTTGCTTCCGCGCCCGAATTTTATAATTTGTCATCATATTTTATCTATAATATAGGTCCAAAAGCATGTTTATGAATGTTAAACAAAAATATCCATTTCAAGAATAGGTAAATTTGACATTATTTTTGTAAAAAATCATATAAATATTTGCTTCCGCGCCCGAATTTTATGATTTTTTTCATAATTTAGGTAAAAGAAAACATTGCAACAAGAAAATTGCTATTTCAAGTGTAGTAGATATTCTAGAATCCAGCCAATGAAGCTTACAATATACAACGTATTCATCAAAAATAGGTAAAATCTGACTTAATTTTTGTAAAAATTATATAAATATTTGCTTCCGCGCCCGAATTTTATAATTTTTCATTATATTTTATCCATAGTATAGGTCCAAAAGCATGTTTATGAATGTTTTAACAAAAATATCCATTTCAAAAATAGGTAAAATCTGACTTTATTTTGGTAAAAAATCATATAAATATTTGCTTCCGCGCCTGAATTTAATGATTTTTCATAATATTTTAGCTAAAAGAAATCATTGCTACAAGAAAATTGCTATTTCAATTGTGGTAGGTATTCTAGAATCCAGCCCATGTAGCTTACAATATTCAACGTATTCATCAAAAATAGGTAAAATCTGACTTTATTTTTGTAAAAAATTATATAAATATATGCTTCTGCGCCCGAATTTTATAATTTTTTATCATATTTTATCCATAGTATAGGTCCAAAAGCAGGTTTATGAATGTTTAACAAAGATATCCATTTCAAGAATAGGTAAATCTGACATTATTTTTGTAAAAAATCATATAAATATTTGTTTCCGCGCCAGAATTTTAAGATTTTTCATTACAATTTAGTTAAAAGAAAACATTGCAACAAGAAAATTGCTATTTCAAGTGTGGTAGGTATTTTAGAATCCAGCCAATGTAGCTTACAATATACAACGTATTCATCAAAAATAGGTAAAATCTGACTTTACTTTTGAATAAAATCATATAAATATTTGCTTCCGCGCCCGAATTTTATAATTTTTTATCATATTTTATCCATAGTATAGGTCCAAAAGCATGTTTATGAAAGTTTTAACAAAAATATCCATTTCAAAAATAGGTAAAATCTGACTTTATTTTTGTAAAAAATCATATAAATATTTGCTTCCGCGCCAGAATTTTAAGATTTCTCATCATATTTTAGCTAAAAGAAATCATTGCTACAAGAAAATTGCTATTTCAATTGTGGTAGGTAGGTATTCTAGAATCCAGCCCATGTAGCTTATAATATACAACGTATTCATCAAAAATTAGGAAAAATCTGACTTTATTTTTGTAAAATATCTTATATAAATATTTGCTTCCGCGCCCGAATTTTATAATTTTTCATCATATTTTATCCATAGTATAGGTCCAAAAGCATGTTTATGAATTTTTAACAAAAATATCCATTTCATGAATAGGTAAATCTGACATTATTTTTGTAAAAAATCATATAAATATTTGCTTCCGCGCCCGAATTTTATAATTTTTCATCATATTTTAGCTAAAAGAAAACATTGCAACAAGAAAATTGCTATTTCAAGTGTGGTGGTATACTAGAATCCAGCCAATGAAGCTTAAAATATGCAACGTATTCATCAAAAATAGGTAACATCTGACTTTATTTTTGTAAAAAATCATATAAATATTTGTTTCCGCGTCCGAATTTTATAATTTTTCATCATATTTTATCCATAGTATAGGTCCAAAAGCTTGTTTATGAATGTTTTAACAAAAATATCCATTTCAAAAATAGGTAAAATCTGACTTTATTTTTGTAAAAAATCATATAAATATTTGCTTCCGCGCCAGAATTTTAAGATTTCTCATTATATTTTAGCTAAAAGAAGTCATTGCTACAAGAAAATTGCTATTTCAATTGTGGTAGGTATTCTAGAATCCAGCCCATGTAGCTTATAATATACAATGTATTCATCAAAAATAGGAAAAATCTGACTTTATTTTTGTAAAAAATCTTATATAAATATTTGCTTCCGCGCCCGAATTTTATAATTTTTCATCATATTTTATCCATAGTATAGGTCCAAAAGCATGTTTATGAATTTTTAACAAAAATATCCATTTCATGAATAGGTAAATCTGACATCATTTTTGTAAAAAATCATATAAATATTTGCTTCCGCGTCCAAATTTTATAATTTTTCATCATATTTTAGCTAAAAGAAAACATTGCAACAAGAAAATTGCTATTTCAAGTGTGGTGGTATTCTAGAATCCAGCCAATGAAGCTTACAATATGCAACGTATTTATCAAAAATAGGTATCATCTGACTTTATTTTTGTAAAAAATCATATAAATATTTGCTTCCGCGCCCGAATTTTATGATTTTTCATTACAATTTAGGTAAAAGAAAACATTGCAACAAGAAAATTGCTATTTCAAGTGTGGTAGGTATTCTAGAATCCAGCCAATGAAGCTTACAATGTACAACGTATTCATCAAAAATAGGTAAAATCTGACTTAATTTTTGTAAAAAATTATATAAATATTTGCTTTCGCGCCCGAATTTTATAATTTTTATTATATTTTATCCATAGTATAGGTCCAAAAGCATGTTTATGAATGTTTAACAAAACTATCCATTTCAAGAATAGGTAAATCTGACATTATTTTTGTAAAAAATCATATAAATATTTGCTTCCGCGACCGAATTTTATAATTTTCCATCATATTTTAGCTAAAAAAAACATTGCAACAAGAAAATTGCTATTTCAAGTGTGGTAGGTATTCTAGAATCCAGCCCATGTAGCTTACAATATACAACGTATTCATTAAAAATAGGTAAAATCTGTCTTTATTTTTGTAAAAAATCATATACATATTTGCTTTCGCGCCCGAAATTTATAATTTTTCATCATATATTATCCATAGTATAGGTCCAAAAGCATGTTTATGAAAGTTTAACAAAAATATCCATTTCAAGAATACGTAAATCTGAATTTATTTTTGTAAAAAATCATAAATATTTGTTTCCCCGCCCGAATTTTATGATTTTTCATCATATATTAGCTAAAAGAAAACATTGCAACAAGAAAATTGCTATTATAAGTGTGGTAGGTATTCTAGAATCCAGCTAATGAAGCTTACAATATGCAACGTATTCATCAAAAATGGGTAAAATTTGAATTTATTTTTGTAAAAAATTATATAAATATTTGCTTTCGCGCCCGAATTTTATAATTTTTCATTATATTTTATCTATAGTATAGGTCCAAAAGCATGTTTATGAATGTTTTAACAAAAATATCCATTTCAAAAATAGGTAAAATCTGACTATATTTTTGTAAAAAATCATATAAATATTTGCTTCCGCGCCCGAATTTTATGATTTTTCATTACAATTTAGGTAAAAGAAAACATTGCAACAAGAAAATTGCTATTTCAAGTGTGGTAGGTATTCTAGAATCCAGCCAATGAAGCTTACAATGTACAACGTATTCATCAAAAATAGGTAAAATCTGACTTAATTTTTGTAAAAAATTATATAAATATTTGCTTTCGCGCCCGAATTTTATAATTTTTATTATATTTTATCTATAGTATAGGTCCAAAAGCATGTTTATGAATGTTTAACAAAACTATCCATTTCAAGAATAGGTAAATCTGACATTATTTTTGTAAAAAATCATATAAATATTTGCTTCCGCGTCCAAATTTTATAATTTTTCATCATATTTTAGCTAAAAGAAAACATTGCAACTAGAAAATTGCTATTTCAAGTGTGGTGGTACTCTAGAATCCAGCCAATGAAGCTTACAATATGCAACGTATTTATCAAAAAAAGGTATCATCTGACTTTATTTTTGTAAAAAATCATATAAATATTTGCTTCCGCGCCCGAATTTTATAATTTTTCATCATATTTTATCCATAGTATAGGTCCAAAAGAATGTTTATGAATGTCTTAACAAAAATATCCATTTCAAAAATAGGTAAAATCTGACTTTATTTTTGTAAAAAATCATATAAATATTTGCTTCCGCGCCCGAATTTTATGATTTTTCATTACAATTTAGGTAAAAGAAAACATTGCAACAAGAAAATTGCTATTTCAAGTGTGGTAGGTATTCTAGAATCCAGCCAATAAAGCTTACAATGTACTACGTATTCATCAAAAATAGGTAAAATCTGACTTAATTTTTGTAAAAAATTATATAAATATTTGCTTCCGCGCCCGAATTTTATAATTTTTCATTATATTTTATCCATAGTATAGGTCCAAAAGCATGTTTATGAATGTTTAAAAAAAATATCCATTTCAAAAATAGGTAAAATCTGACTTAATTTTTGTAAAAAATTATGTAAATATTAGCTTCCGCGCCCGAATTTTATAATTTTTCATTATATTTTATTTATAGTATAGGTCCAAAAACATGTTTATGAATGTTTTAACAAAAATATCTATTTCAAAAATAGGTAAAATCTGACTTTATTTTTGTAAAAAATCATATAAATATTTGCTTCCGCGACCGAATTTTATAATTTTTCATCATATTTTAGCTAAAAAAAACATTGCAACAAGAAAATTGCTATTTTAAGTGTGGTAGGTGTTCTAGAATCCAGCCCATGTAGCTTACAATATACAACGTATTCATCAAAAATGGGTAAAATTTGAATTTATTTTTGTAAAAAATTATATAAATATTTGCTTTCGCGCCCGAATTTTATAATTTTTCATCATATATTATCCATAGTATAGGTCCAAAAGCATGTTTATGAAAGTTTAACAAAAATATCCATTTCAAGAATACGTAAATCTGAATTTATTTTTGTAAAAAATCATAAATATTTGTTTCCCCGCCCGAATTTTATGATTTTTCATCATATATTAGCTAAAAGAAAACATTGCAACAAGAAAATTGCTATTATAAGTGTGGTAGGTATTCTAGAATCCAGCTAATGAAGCTTACAATATGCAACGTATTCATCAAAAATGGGTAAAATTTGAATTTATTTTTGTAAAAAATTATATAAATATTTGCTTTCGCGCCCGAATTTTATAATTTTTCATTATATTTTATCTATAGTATAGGTCCAAAAGCATGTTTATGAATGTTTTAACAAAAATATCCATTTCAAAAATAGGTAAAATCTGACTTTATTTTTGTAAAAAATCATATAAATATTTGCTTCCGCGCCCGAATATTATAATTTTTATTATATTTTAGCTAAACGAAAACATTGCAACAAGAAAATTGCTATTATAAGTGTGGTGGTATTCTAGAATCCAGCCAATGAAGCTTACAATATGCAACGTATTCATCAAAAATAGGTAAAATCTGACTTTATTTTTGTAAAAGATCATATAAATATTTGCTTCCGCGACCGAATTTTATAATTTTTTATCATATTTTTGCTAAAAGAAAACATTGCAACAAGAAAATTGCTATTTCAATTGTGGTAGGTATTCTAGAAACCAGCCCATGTAGCTTACAATATACAACGTATTCATCAAAAATAGGTAAAATCTGACTTTATTTTTGTAAAAAATCATATTAATATTTGCTTCCGCGCCCGAATTTTATAATTTTTTATCATATTTTATCCATAGTATAGGTCCAAAAGCATGTTTATGAATGTTTTAACAAAAATACCCATTTCAAGAATAGGTAAAATCCTACTTTTTTTTGTAAAAAATCATATAAATATTTGCTTCCGCGCCCGAATTTTATGATTTTTCATCATAATTTAGGGAAAAGAAAACATTGCAACAAGCAAATTGCTATTTCAAGTATAGTAGATATTCTAGAATCCAGCCAATGAAGCTTACAATATAGAACGTATTCATCAAAAATAGGTAAAATCTGACTTTATTTTTGTAAAAAATCATATAAATATATGCTTCGTCGCCCGAATTTTATAATTTTTCATCATATTTTATCCATAGTATAGGTTCAAAAGCATGTATATAAATGTTTAACAAAACTATCCATTTCAAGAATAGGTAAATCTGACATTATTTTTGCAAAAAATCATATAAATATTTGCTTCCGCGTCCAAATTTTATAATTTTTCATCATATTTTAGCTAAAAGAAAACATTGCAACAAGAAAATTGCTATTTCAAGTGTGGTAGGTATTCTAGAATCCAGCCCATGTAGCTTACAATATACAACGTATTCATTAAAAATAGGTAAAATCTGACTTTATTTTTGTAAAAAATCATATAAATATTTGCTTCCGCGCCCGAATATTATAATTTTCATTATATTTTAGCTAAAAGAAAACATAGCAACAACAAAATTGCTATTATAAGTGTGGTGGTATTCTAGAATCCAGCCAATGAAGCTTACAATATGCAACGTATTCATCAAAAATAGGTAAAATCTGACTTTATTTTTGTAAAAGATCATATAAATATTTGCTTCCGCGACCGAATTTTATAATTTTTTATCATATTTTAGCTAAAAAAAACATTGCTACAAGAAAATTGCTATTTCAATTGTGGTGGGTATTCTAGAATCTAGCCCATGTAGCTTACAATATACAACGTATTCATCAAAATTAGGTAAAATCTGACTTTATTTTTGTAAAAAATCATATAAATATTTGCTTCCGCGCTCGAATTTTATAATTTTTTATCATATTTTATCCATAGTATAGGTCCAAAAGCATGTTTATGTATGTTTTAACAAAAATATCCATTTCAAGAATAGGTAAAATCTTACTTTTTTTTTGTAAAAAATCATATAAATATTTGCTTTCGCGCCCGAATTTTATGATTTTTCATCATAATTTTGGTAAAAGAAAACATTGCAATAAGAAAATTGCTATTTCAAGTGTGGTAGGTATTCTAGAATCCAGCCAATGATGCTTACAATATACAACGTATTCATCAAAAATAGGTAAAATCTGACTTAATTTTTGTAAAAAATTATGTAAATATTTGCTTCCGCGCCCGAATTTTATAATTTTTCATTATATTTTATCCATAGTATAGGTCCAAAAGCATGTTCATGAATGTTTAAAAAAATATCCATTTCAAAAATAGGTAAAATCTGACATTATTTTTGTAAAAAATCATATACATATTTGCTTCCGCGCCCGAATTTTATAATTTTTCATCATATATTATCCATAGTATAGGTCCAAAAGCATGTTTATGAAAGTTTAACAAAAATATCCATTTCAAGAATACGTAAATCTGATTTTATTTTTGTAAAAAATCATAAATATTTGCTTCCTCGCCCGAATTTTATGATTTTTCATCATATATTAGCTAAAAGAAAACATTACAACAAGAAAATTGCTATTATAAGTGTGGTGGTATTCTAGAATCCAGCTAATGAAGCTTACAATATGCAACGTATTCATCAAAAATGGGTAAAATCTGAATTTATTTTTGTAAAAAATTATATAAATATTTGCTTCCGCGACCGAATGTTATAACTTTTTATCATATTTTATCCATAGTATAGGTCCAAAAGGATGTTTATGAATGTTTAAAAAAAAATATCCATTTCAAAAATAGGTAAAATCTGACTTTATTTTTGTAAAAAATCATATAAATATTTGCTTCCGCGCCCGAATATTATAATTTTTATTATTATATTTAAGCTAAACGAAAACATTGCAACAAGAAAATTGCTATTTCAATTGTGGTAGGTATTCTAGAATCCAGCCAATGATGCTTACAATATACAACGTATTCATCAAAAATAGGTAAAATCTGACTTTATTTTTGTAAAAAATCATATTAATATTTGCTTCCGCGCCCGAATTTTATAATTTTTTATCATATTTTATCCATAGTATAGGTCCAAAAGCATGTTTATGAATGTTTTAACAAAAATATCCATTTCAAGAATAGGTAAAATCTTACTTTTTTTTGTAAAAAATCATATAAATATTTGCTTCCGCGCCCGAATTTTATGATTTTTCATCATAATTTTGGTAAAAGAAAACATTGCAACAAGAAAATTGCTATTTCAAGTGTAGTAGATATTCTAGAATCCAGCCAATGAAGCTTACAATATAGAACGTATTCATCAAAAATAGGTAAAATCTGACTTTATTTTTGTAAAAAATCATATAAATATATGCTTCGGCGCCCGAATTTTGTAATTTTTCATCATATATTAGCTAAAAGAAAACATTGCAACAAGAAAATTGCTATTATAAGTTTAGTGGTATTCTAGAATCCAGCCAATGAAGCTTATAATATGCAACGTATTCATCAAAAATAGGTAAAATCTAACTTTATTTTTGTAAAAAATCATATAAATATTTGCTTCCGCGACCGAATTTTATAATTATTTATCATATTTTAGCTAAAAGAAAACATTTCAACAAGAAAATTGCTATTTTAATTGTGGTAGGTATTCTTGAATCCAGCCCATGTAGCTTACAATATACAACGTATTCATCAAAAATAGGTAAAATCTGACATTATTTTTGAAAAAAATCATATAAATATTTGCTTCCGCGCCCGAATTTTATAATTTTTTATCATATTTTATCCAAAGTATAGGTCCAAAAGCATGTTTATGAATGTTTTAGCAAAAATATCCATTTCTAGAATAGGTAAAATCTGACTTTATTTTTGTAAAAAATTATATAAATATTTGCTTCCGCGCCCGAATTTTATGATTTTTCATCACAATTTAGGTAAAAGAAAACATTGCTTTAAGAAAATTCCTATTTCAAGTGTGGTAGGTATTCTAGAATCCAGCCAATGAAGCTTACAATATACAACGTTTTCATCAAAAATAGTTAAAATCTGACTTAATTTTTGTAAAAAATTATATAAATATTTGCTTCCGCGCCCGAATTTTATAATTTTTCATTATATTTTATCCATAGTATAGGTCCAAAAGCATGTTTATGAATGTATAAAAAAATATCCATTTCAAAAATAGGTAAAATCTGACTTTATTTTTGTAAATAATCATATAAATATTTGCTTTCACGCCCGAATTTTATAATTTTTCATTATATTTTATCTATAGTATAGGTCCAAAAGCATGTTTATGAATGTTTTAACAAAAATATCCATTTCAAAAATAGGTAAAATCTGACTTAATTTTTGTAAAAAATTATATAAATATTTGCTTCCGCGCCCGAATTTTATAATTTTTCATTATAATTTACACATAGTATAGGTCCAAAGAATGTTTAAGAATGTTTTAACAAAAATATCCATTTCAAAAATAGGTAAAATCTGACTTTATTTTAGTAAACAATCATATAAATATTTGTTTCCGCGCCCGAATTTTATGTTTTTTCATCATAATTTAGGTAAAAGAAAACATTGCAACAAGAAAATTGTTATTTCAAGTGTGGTAGGTTTATTCTAGAAACCAGCCAATGAAGCTTACAATATACAACGTATTCATCAAAAATAGGTAAAATCTAACTTAATTTTTGTAAAAATTATATAAATATTTGCTTCCGCGCCTGAATTTTATAATATTTCATTATATTTTATCCATAGTATAGGTTCAAATGCATGTTTATAAATGTTTTAACAAAAATATCCATATCAAAAATAGGCAAAATCTGACTTTATTTTTGTAAAAAATTATATAAATATTTGCTTCCGCGCCCGAATTTTATAATTTTTTATCATATTTGAGCTAAAAAAAAACATTGCAACAAGAAAATTTCTATTCCAAGTGTGGTGGTATTCTAGAATCCAGCCAATGAAGCTTACAATATGCAACGTATTCATCAAAAATAGGTAAAATCTGACTTTATTTTTGTAAAAAATCATATAAATATTTGCTGCCGCGACCGAAATTTATAGTTTTTCATCATATTTTAGCTAAAAAAAAACATTGTAACAAGTAAATTGCTATTTAAAATGTGGTAGGTATTCTAGAATCCAGCCCACGTAGCTTACAATATACAACGTATTCATTAAAAATAGGTTAAATCTGAATTTATTTTTGTAAAAAATCATATAAATATTTGCTTCCGCGCCCAAATTTTATAATTTTTTATCATATTTTATCCATAGTATAGGTCCAAAAGCATGTTTATGAATGTTTTAACAAAAATGTCCACTTCAAAAATAGGTAAAATCTGACTTTATTTTTGTAAAAAAACATACAAATATTTGCTTCCACGTCCGAATTTTATGATTTTTCGTCATATTTTAGCTAAAAGAAAACATTGCTTCAAGAAATTTGCTATTTCGAGTGTGGTAGGTATTCTAGAATCCAGCCAATGAAGCTTTAAATATACAACGTATTTATCAAAAATAGGTAAAATCTAACTTAATTTTTGTAAAAAATTATATAAATAATGGCTTCCGCGCCCAAATTTTATAATTTTTCATTATATTTTATACATATTATAGGTCCAAATGCATGTTTATGAATGTTTTAACAAAATTATCCATATCAAGAATAGGTAAATTCTGACTTTATTTTTGTAAAAAATCATATAAATATTTGCTTCAACGCCCGAATTTAATAATTTTTCATCATATTTTAGCTAAAAGAAAACATTGCAACAAGAAAATTGCTATTTCAAGTGTGGTGGTATTCTAGAATCCAGCCAATGAAGCTTACAATATGCAACGTACTCATCCAAAATAGGTAAAATCTGACTTTATTTTTGTAAAAAATCATATAAATATTTGCTTACGCGACCGAATTTTATAATTTTTCATCATATTTTAGCTAAAAGAAAACATTGCAACAAGAAAATTGCTATTTCAAGTGCGGGAGGTATTCTAGAATCCAGCCAATGTAGCTTAAATATACAATGTATTCATCAAATATAGGTAAAATCTGACTTAATTTTTGTAAAAAATCATATAAATATTTGCTTCCGCGCCCGAATTTTTTGATTTTTTATCATATTTTAGCTAAAAGAAAACATTGCTACAAGAAAATTGCTATTTCAATTGTGGTAGGTATTCTAGAATCCAGCCCATGTAGCTTACAATATACAATGTATTCATCAAAAATAGGTAAATTCTGACTTTATTTTTGTAAAAAATCATATAAATATTAGCTTCCGCGCCCAAATTTTATAATTTTTCATCATACTTTACCCATAGTATAGGTCCAAAAGCATGTTTATGAATGTTTTAACAAAAATATCCATTTTAAGAATAGGTAAAATCTAACTTTATTTTTGTAAAAAATCATATAAATATTTGCTTCCGCGCCCGAATTTTATGATTTTTCATCATAATTTAGGTAAGAGAAAACATTGCAACAAGAAAATTGCTATTTCAAGTGTGGTAGGTATTCTAGAATCCAGCCAATGAAGCTTACAATATACAACGTATTCATCAAAAATTGGTAAAATCTGACTTTATTTTTGTAAATAATCATATAAATATTTGCTTCCGAGCCCGAATTTTATAATTTTTTATCTTATTTTATCCATAGTTATAGGTCCAAAAGCATGTTTATGAATGTTTTAACAAAAATATCCATTTCAAGAATTAGTAAAATCCGACTTTATTTTTGTAAAAAATCATATAAATATTTGCTTCCGCGCTTAAATTTTATAATTTTTCATCATATTTTAGCTAAAAAAAAACATTGCAACAAGAAAATTGCTGTTTCAAGTGTGGTGGTATTCTAGGATCCAGCCAATGAAGCTTACAATATGCAACTTATTCATCAAAAATAGGTAAAATCTGACTTTATTTTTGTAAAAAATCATATAAATATTTGCTTCCGCGCCCAAATTTTATAATTTTTCATTATATTTTATCCATAGTATAGGTCCAAAAGCATGTTTATGAATGTTTAAACAAAAATATCCTTTTCAAGAATAGGTAAAATCTGACTTTATTTTTGTAAAAAAACATATAAATATTTGCTTCCGCGTCCGAATTTTATAATTTTTTATCATATTTTAGCTAAAAAAAAACATTGCAACAAGAAAATTTCTATTCCAAGTGTGGTGGTATTCTAATATCCAGCCAATGAAGCTTACAATATGCAACGTATTCATCAAAAATAGGTAAAATCTGACTTTATTTTTGTAAAAAATCATATGAATATTTGCTTCCGCGACCGAATTTTATAATTTTTCATCATATTTTAGCTAAAAGAAAACAATGCAACAAGAAAATTTCTATTTCAAGTGCGGGAGGTATTCTAGAATCCAGCCATTGTAGCTTAAATATACAATGTATTCATCAAATATAGGTAAAATCTGACTTTATTTTTGTAAAAAATCATATAAATATTTGCTTCTGCGCCCGAATTTTTTAATTTTTTATCATATTTTATCCAAAGTATAGGTCCAAAAGCATGTTTATGAATGTTTTAACAAAAATATCCATTTCAAGAATTAGTAAAATCTAACTTAATTTTTGTAAAAAATTATTTAAATATTAGCTTCCGCGCCCGAATTTTATAATTTTTCATTATATTTTATCCATAGTATAGGTTCAAATGCATGTTTATGAATGTGTTAACAAAAATATCAATATTAAAAATAGGTAAAATCTGACTTTATTTTTGTAAAAAATCATATAAATATTTGCTTCCGCGCACGAATTTTATGATTTTTCATAATAAATTAGCTAAAAGAAAACATTGCAGCAAGAAAATTGTTATTTCAAGTGTGGTAGGTATTCTAGAAACCAGCCAATGAAGCTTACATTATACAACGTATTCATCAAAAATAGGTAAAATCTGACTTAATTTTTGTAAAAAATTATATAAATATTTGCTTCCGCGCCCGAATTTTATAATTTTTCGTTATATTTTATCCATAGTATAAGTCCAAAAGCATGTTTATGAATGTTTAAACAAAAATATCCATTTCAAGAATAGGTAAAATCTGACTTTATTTTTGTAAAAAATCATATAAATATTTGCTTCCGCACCCGAATATTATGATTTTTCATCATAATTTAGGTAAAAGAAACATTGCAACAAGCAAATTGCTATTTTAATTGTGGTAGGTATTCTAGAAACCAGCCAATGAAGCTTACATTATACAACGTATTCATCAAAAATAGGTAAAATCTGACTTTATTTTTGAAAAAAATCATATAAATATTTCCTTCCGCGCCCGAATTTTATGATTTTTCATCATAATTTAGGTAAGAGAAAACATTACAACAAGAAAATTGCTATTTCAAGTGTGGTAGGTATTCTAGAATCCAGCCAATGAAGCTTACAATATACAACGTATTCATCAAAAATAGGTAAAATCTGACTTTATTTTTGTAAATAATCATATAAATATTTGCTTCCGCGCCCGAATTTTATAATTTTTCATCATATTTTAGCTAAAAGAAAACACTGCTACAAGAAAATTGCTATTTCAATTGTGGTAGGTATTCTAGAATCCAGCCCATGTAGCTTACAATATACAACGTATTCATCAAAAATAGGTAAAATCTGACTTTATTTTTGTAAAAAATCATATAAATATTTGCTTCCGCGCCCGAATTTATAATTTTTCATTATATTTTATCCATAGTATAGGTACAAAAGCATGTTTATGAATGTTTAAACAAAAATATCCATTTCAAGAATAGGTAAAATCTAACATTATTTTTGTAAAAAATCATATAAATACTTGCTTCCGCGCCCGAATTTTATGTTTTTTCATCATAATTTAGGTAAAAGTAAACATTGCAACAAGAAAATTGTTATTTCAAGTGTGGTAGGTATTCTAGAAACCAGCCAATGAAGCTTACATTATACAACGTATTCATCAAAAATAGGTAAAATCTAACTTAATTTTTGTAAAAAATTATATAAATATTAGCTTCCGCGCCCGAATTTTATAATTTTTCATTATATTTTATCCATAGTATAGGTTCAAATGCATGTTTATGAATGTTTTAACAAAAATATCCATATTAAAAATAGGTAAAATCTGACTTTATTTTTGTAAAAAATCATATAAATATTTGTGTTAAATTTAAAGACTTGGGTATGGATTGGGAAAACTGAGAGAGAAATATTCTGCTAGAACAACGTTTTTATTTCATATATTCAATATATGTACATGACACACAACACAATAACAAGTTGTCACTCAAAGCAAACTATATATACATTTTTTTATATTGTTTTTACAATGACACTATGTATATAAATTTTACATCAAGTAACAAAAGGTATTAAAACATTATCAGAGAAAAACTAAATTAAACATATTTTACTTAACACTCCCACTTTTAATTTACTTTTTCTCGTAACTAATACTTGAACAAATGGACAACATATTACAATTAGCATTAAATTTTTCACGCGACAATGGTTTTGTTAAAAAGTCTGCTAACTGCTCGTTAGATGGTACATACACTGTTTCAATATCACCATTTTGAACTAGCTGCCGAATGTAATGATACTTCACATCTATATGTTTAGTCAACTTATGATGCTCCGTATTTTTTACAAGATTCAGAGCACTTTGATTGTCAATAAGTAACTTTGTTGGTGATGTTGATCTTCCTTCTGTCTCGTTTAGAAACGCCCTCAGCCACATGGTTTCTTGCGCTGCGCTGGATGCTGCAACATATTCTGCTTCGGTGGTTGATCGTGCCACACACTTTTGTCTTTGTGAACACCATGTTACAGGTCCGTTGGCAAGCACGCTAACGTACCCTGTTGTTGACCTTCTTGTATCTTGGTCACCTGCGAAGTCTGCGTCACTGTAGACCTTCAACTCGGTAGACTGTCCACTGTAGAGTATACCGACATCTCTGTTTCCTTGTAGGTACCTTAATATTCTTTTTACTGCTATCCAGTGAGATTTATTTGGATTGTTTAAGTATCTACTGACTTGTCCCACCGCATACATTATGTCGGGACGAGACACAACTGCAGCAAACATCAGACTTCCAACTGCTTCGCGGTATGGAATTTTTGTTTCTTCTGTATTTTCATACCCCTGAATATCTTCGTTACTTGATAATATAGTAGTTGGATCTGCTGGAACTGCATTGGGTCTGCAGTTGTTCATGTTAAATTTCTCCAGCACTCTGTTAATATAGCTCTTCTGACTAATAAATATGGTTTTCTCTTGTCTGTTTCGTTTTATTTCCAGCCCAACAAAACACTCTGGATTGCTGACTTTGATTTCTACCATCGTACCCAGTTCTTTCAAAATTTTCTGAATAACTTCACCACTTTCTGACATGACGAGTCCATCGTCGACGTAAAGAGCGAGATAGACCACAACATCATCATAGATTGCCTTGTAGACACTTCTGTCGGATTCAAGTTGTGTGAAGTTGAAGTTATTGAGAAATTTCTTAAACTTCTCGTTCCAACAACGAGGAGCCTGTTTCAAACCATACAAACTTTTATTTAATTTGCATACTAACTCTGGATTGTTGCTGGTAAATCCTTCCGGCTGGCTCATAAATAAATTCTCTTCAAGGTCGCCATGGAGAAATGCCGTTTTTACATCAAACTGCTGCATCTCCCAGTCGTTGACTGCTGCTAAAGCTAAAAGTATACGTATAGAGTCATACCTGACTACTGGTGAAAAGGTCTCTCCGTAGTCTATGCCCTTCTTCTGAGTAAAGCCTTTAGCACACAACCTTGCTTTGTAGCGTTCAATTGATCCGTCTATACGCCTTTTGATTTTGAACACCCATTTGCAGCCAATAGCTCTTCGATTTTCTGGTAGTGGTTGTAGAGTCCACGTATTATTAGCTTTAAGTGACTCTATTTCTTCGTTCATTGCTTGCCGCCATTGTTTTGCATCTTTTTGGGCTATCGCTTCATCAAATGTTTGTGGTTCTTCGTTGACTATCGCTGAACATGCGACATTACACTCTTCATCAGTATACCGGGATGGTCGACAAATTTTACTTCTGTCACGTAACTGTCGCCCATTTACTGCCTGATTTCTTTCTTCGTTTTCGCCACTGGCCTGGTCAGCTGAAGCGTTCTCGATGACTTCGTCACCATCTTGTATTTCTTGCTGCTTCTCTGCTTCCAATGGTTTAGTTTTGAAATAACATGTAAATGTGTCTTCAGCATCATTGTTGTGAATCTCTCTGTATTGCGTGTTTTCATTGAAGTTTACGTCATGCGTTACTACTATTTTCCCAGTATTCAGGTCAACCAAACGATAGTTAACGCTGTCGTTATCATAGCCAACCAGAACCATTTTCTTTGCCTTAGAGTCAAATTTTGTTCTGAATTGTTTTGGGACATGAACGTAACCCTCACAACCAAACTTACGCATATGCTTCAAATCAACAGTTTTCCCGGTCCATAGTTCGTGCGGTATCTTCTTGTCGAGACTGCGTGGCTTCCTATTCAAAATGTAGACACTTGTATTGACTGCTTCTGCCCAAAATTCTGGTTTAAGATTTGCTGCAATCAACATCGTTCTGGCACTTTCCACGATAGAACGGTTTTCTCTTTCGATTCTCCCGTTTTGCTCCGGTGTGTAAGGTGCAGTAAACTCTTGAATGATACCACTGTCTTTGAATAACCGTGCGAACTGTTCATTCCGAAATTCGAGACCATTGTCACTCCGGACACGTTTAATTTTATTTGACGTTTGATTTTCTACTAACTTTTTATATTCCAGGAACTTCGCGTATGTGTCACTTTTATGTTTAATAAAGTATACTGACCGATACGAAGTACAGTCATCCTTGAATAACAAGAAATAATTCGCACCACCGATTGATGGATGTGTCATCTTTCCACACAAATCCATATGCACGAATTCACCTGGTCTCGCTGCCCTTTCTTGTGCGTTCTTTTGAAACGGTCGTCGATGAAGTTTTCCAAATTGACATATTTCACAAAATAATCCGTCAATATTGTTTATTTTCAGTCCAGGAACAAGTCCCTTGTCCGCCATTTCTTTCAGTGTATGGTAGCTAATATGCCCCATTCTCTCGTGCCATAATCTAGCTGAGTCTCCCACTGTTGCGTTAGCCACCTCCTGTATTGTTTTTGGTTTAAACAACATTTTGTAACACTGGTTTCGCTGTCTGACACCAACAGCAATTACTTTTGAACTGCGAACTTCCAGTTTGTCATTAACAAACAACACTTTTAAATTTTTGCTAGTTAGCATACCGATTGACAGTAAATTTTTCTTTAACTCTGGGACAAATAGTACATTTTCAAGGGTTCTTGGCTCCCAATTACCATTCACCAATGCTTGTACGCGAACTGAACCGCACCCTTCGACTTTCAAGCGTGAATTGTCACCTATTTGTACCCAACTGTCATCTGCATATTTTTTAAATACGGTGAACCACTCTCGCCGATGGGACATATGCTTGGAAGCTGCACTATCCGCTAACCAATCTTCTTCACTGTTTGTAGCAGATAGATTTTTAGTCTCAATACACAGTGCTATATCATGTCTCTCATCACTGAGTTGTTTCTGTTTTGCTAATCTTGCTCGACACTCTGATTTGTAGTGTCCCTTTTTCTTGCAATAAAAGCACTCAATATGTCGTTTGTCCTTAACACCGTTTGGCGACTCATTCTTCCTATCACTCTTTTTAGGTGCTGACGATGCAATTCGTTTGCTTCTGATATTTACAGCCGCATACGCTGTTGCTATATCTTCTGATTGCGTCAACCTTAGTTCCTCTTTCAATAGTCGTGCTGTTAGATTATCGAAAGTTTGCTTGGTTTCGTCATATGAGTCCCAAGCTGTTACAAAAGCATTGTATTTATACGGTAAACCTCCAAGCAGTTTTGCCATCTTGTCAACGTCTTTTACCGGTTCGTCAACGTTTGCTAGCGCCTGCGCCAACTCTTCAACTTTGCTTATATGTTGCGCGATCGAGTCTGATTCCGCCATGTTATAACTGAAAAATTGTTGTTTTAAAGCGATTTTATTCACTGAGGATCTTTGTTCGTGTATTGTTTTCAGACGAGCCCACATCTCCGGAGCTGTCTTACATGTTACAACCGTCTGGAGTTGCTCTAATTCCATCCCTGATGAAATAAGTAGCATTGCTTTCGCGTTCAAGGTATCCCATGCTGTCCTCCCTGCCGCATCAATTGCCGCTGGACGTGCCGTGTTACCATTTATTAAATCTTTCATACCTGGCTCTGCCTGAAAGATTATTTCTAGTTGGTACTTCCATAATTGAAAGTTTTTCCCGTTGAACTTCTGCAGATGAAATTGCTTGAGGATGTCCATGATTCCTGAGCTGCACGTAACTACTTATTCTTTCGTAAATTCCTGTGCGCTTCTACCACCACTTGACAACACTCGTATGATTCTCTCTTTTGTCAATTAATTCCCACTTGCGACACTGGGCCCATAACCTGTTAAATTTAAACACTTGGGTATGGATTGGGAAAACTGAGAGAGAAATATTCTGCTAGAACAACGTTTTTATTTCATATATTCAATATATGTACATGACACACAACACAATAACAAGTTGTCACTCAAAGCAAACTATATATACATTTTTTTATATTGTTTTTACAATGACACTATGTATATAAATTTTACATCAAGTAACAAAAGGTATTAAAACATTATCAGAGAAAAACTAAATTAAACATATTTTACTTAACAATTTGCTTTCGCGCACGAATTTTATAATTTTTCATCATATATTAGCTAAAAGAAAACATTGCTACAAGAAAATTGCTATTTCAATTGTGGTAGGTATTCTAGAATCCAGCCCATGTAGCTTACAATATACAATGTATTCATCAAAAATAGGTAAAATCTGACTTTATTTTTGTAAAAAATCATATAAATATTAGCTTCCGCGCCCAAATTTTATAATTTTTCATCATACTTTACCCATAGTATAGGTCCAAAAGCATGTTTATGAATGTTTTAACAAAAATATCCATTTTAAGAATAGGTAAAATCTAACTTTATTTTTGTAAAAAATCATATAAATATTTGCTTCCGCGCCCGAATTTTATGATTTTTCATCATAATTTAGGTAAGAGAAAACATTGCAACAAGAAAATTGCTATTTCAAGTGTGGTAGGTATTCTAGAATCCAGCCAATGAAGCTTACAATATACAACGTATTCATAAAAAATTGGTAAAATCTGACTTTATTTTTGTAAATAATCATATAAATATTTGCTTCCGCGCCCGAATTTTATAATTTTTCATCTTATTTTATCCATAGTTATAGGTCCAAAAGCATGTTTATGAATGTTTTAACAAAAATATCCATTTCAAGAATTAGTAAAATCCGACTTTATTTTTGTAAAAAATCATATAAATATTTGCTTCCGCGCTTAAATTTTATAATTTTTCATCATATTTTAGCTAAAAGAAAACATTGCAACAAGAAAATTGCTGTTTCAAGTGTGGTGGTATTCTAGGATCCAGCCAATGAAGCTTACAATATGCAACTTATTCATCAAAAATAGGTAAAATCTGACTTTATTTTTGTAAAAAATCATATAAATATTTGCTTCCGCGCCCAAATTTTATAATTTTTCATTATATTTTATCCATAGTATAGTTTCAAAAGCATGTTTATGAATGTTTAAACAAAAATATCCTTTTCAAGAATAGGTAAAATCTGACTTTATTTTTGTAAAAAATCATATAAATATTTGCTTCCGCGTCCGAATTTTATAATTTTTTATCATATTTTAGCTAAAAAAAAACATTGCAACAAGAAAATTTCTATTCCAAGTGTGGTGGTATTCTAATATCCAGCCAATGAAGCTTACAATATGCAACGTATTCATCAAAAATAGGTAAAATCTGACTTTATTTTTGTAAAAAATCATATGAATATTTGCTTCCGCGACCGAATTTTATAATTTTTCATCATATTTTAGCTAAAAGAAAACATTGCAACAAGAAAATTTCTATTTCAAGTGCGGGAGGTATTCTAGAATCCAGCCAATGTAGCTTAAATATACAATGTATTCATCAAATATAGGTAAAATCTGACTTATTTTTGTAAAAAATCATATAAATATTTGCTTCTGCGCCCGAATTATATAATTTTTTTTCATATTTTATCCAAAGTATAGGTCTAAAAGCATGTTTATGAATGTTTTAACAAACATATCCATTTCAAGAATTAGTAAAATCTAACTTAATTTTTGTAAAAAATTATTTAAATATTAGCTTCCGCGCCCGAATTTTATAATTTTTCATTATATTTTATCCATAGTATAGGTTCAAATGCATGTTTATGAATGTGTTAACAAAAATATCAATATTAAAAATAGGTAAAATCTGACCTTATTTTTGTAAAAAATCATATAAATATTTGCTTCCGCGCACGAATTTTATGATTTTTCATCATAAATTAGCTAAAAGAAAACATTGCAGCAAGAAAATTGTTATTTCAAGTGTGGTAGGTATTCTAGAAACCAGCCAATGAAGCTCACATTATACAACGTATTCATCAAAAATAAGTAAAATCTGACTTAATTTTTGTAAAAAATTATATAAATATTTGCTTCCGCGCCCGAATTTTATAATTTTTCGTTATATTTTATCCATAGTATAGGTCCAAAAGCATGTTTATGAATGTTTAAACAAAAATATCCATTTCAAGAATAGGTAAAATCTGACTTTATTTTTGTAAAAAATCTTATAAATATTTGCTTCCGCACCCGAATATTATGATTTTTCATCATAATTTAGGTAAAAGAAAACATTGCAACAAGCAAATTGCTATTTTAATTGTGGTAGGTATTCTAGAATCCAGTCAATGAAGCTTACAATATACAACGTATTCATCAAAAATAGGTAAAATCTGACTTTATTTTTGTAAAAAATCATATAAATATTTCCTTCCGCGCCCGAATTTTATGATTTTTCATTATATTTTATCCATAGTATAGGTACAAAAGCATGTTTATGAATGTTTAAACAAAAATATCCATTTCAAGAATAGGTAAAATCTAACTTTATTTTTGTAAAAAATCATATAAATATTTGCTTCCGCGCCCGAATTTTATGATTTTTTATCATAATTTAGGTAAGAGAACACATTGCAACAAGAAAATTGCTATTTCAAGTGTGGTAGGTATTCTAGAATCCAGCCAATGAAGCTTACAATATACAACGTATTCATCAAAAATTGGTAAAATCTGACTTTATTTTTGTAAATAATCATATAAATATTTGCTTCCGCGCCCGAATTTTATAATTTTTCATCATATTTTAGCTAAAAGAAAACATTGCTACAAGAAAATTGCTATTTCAATTGTGGTAGGTATTCTTGAATCCAGCCCATGTAGCTTACAATATACAACGTATTCATCAAAAATAGGTAAAATCTGACTTTATTTTTGTAAAAAATCATATAAATATTTGCTTCCGCGCACGAATTTTATGATTTTTCATCATAAATTAGCTAAAAGAAAACATTGCAGCAAGAAAATTGTTATTTCAAGTGTGGTAGGTATTCTAGAAACCAGCCAATGAAGCTCACATTATACAACGTATTCATCAAAAATAAGTAAAATCTGACTTAATTTTTGTAAAAAATTATATAAATATTTGCTTCCGCACCCGAATTTTATAATTTTTCGTTATATTTTATCCATAGTATAGGTCCAAAAGCATGTTTATGAATGTTTAAACAAAAATATCCATTTCAAGAATAGGTAAAATCTGACTTTATTTTTGTAAAAAATCTTATAAATATTTGCTTCCGCACCCGAATATTATGATTTTTCATCATAATTTAGGTAAAAGAAAACATTGCAACAAGCAAATTGCTATTTTAATTGTGGTAGGTATTCTAGAATCCAGTCAATGAAGCTTACAATATACAACGTATTCATCAAAAATAGGTAAAATCTGACTTTATTTTTGTAAAAAATCATATAAATATTTCCTTCCGCGCCCGAATTTTATGATTTTTCATTATATTTTATCCATAGTATAGGTACAAAAGCATGTTTATGAATGTTTAAACAAAAATATCCATTTCAAGAATAGGTAAAATCTAACTTTATTTTTGTAAAAAATCATATAAATATTTGCTTCCGCGCCCGAATTTTATGATTTTTCATCATAATTTAGGTAAGAGAAAACATTGCAACAAGAAAATTGCTATTTCAAGTGTGGTAGGTATTCTAGAATCCAGCCAATGAAGCTTACAATATACAACGTATTCATCAAAAATTGGTAAAATCTGACTTTATTTTTGTAAATAATCATATAAATATTTGCTTCCGCGCCCGAATTTTATAATTTTTCATCATATTTTATCTAAAAGAAAACATTGCTACAAGAAAATTGCTATTTCAATTGTGGTAGGTATTCTAGAACCCAGCCCATGTAGCTTACAATATACAACGTATTCATCAAAAATAGGTAAAATCTGACTTTATTTTTGTAAAAAATCATATAAATATTTGCTTCCGCGCCCGAATTTATAATTTTTCAGTTTATTTTATCCATAGTATAGGTCCAAAAGCATGTTTATGAATGTTTTAACAAAAATATCCATTTCAAGAATTAGTAAAATCCGACTTTAATTTTGTAAAAAATCATATAAATATTTGCTTCCGCGCCCGAATTTTACGATTTTTCATCATAATTAAGTAAAAGAAAACATTCCAACAAGAATATTGCTATTTCGAGTGTGGTAGGTATTCTAGAATCCAGCCAATGAAGCTTACAATATACAATGTATTCATGAAAAATAAGTAAAATCTGACTTTATTTTTGTAAAAAATCATACAAATAATTGCTTCCGCGCCCGAATTGTATAATTTTTCATCATATTTTATCCATAGTATAGGTCCAAAAGCATGTTTATGAATGTTTTAACAAAAATATCCATTTCAAAAATAGGTAAATTCTGACTTTATTTTTGTAAAAAATCATATAAATATTTGCTTCCGCGACCGAATTTTATGATTTTTCATCATATATTAGCTAAAAGAATACATTGCTACAAGAAAATTGCTATTTCAATTTTGGTAGGTATTCTAGAATCCAGCCCATGTAGCTTACAATATACAATGTATTCATCAAAAATAGGTAAAATCTGACTTTATTTTTGTAAAAAATCATATAAATAATTGCTTCCGCGCCCAAATTTTATAATTTTTCATCATATTTTATCCATAGTATAGGTCCAAAAGCATGTTTATGAATGTTTTAACAAAATTATCCATTTCAAGAATAGGTAAAATCTGACTTTATTTTTGTAATTAATCATATAAATATTTGCTTGCGCGCTTAAATTTTATAATTTTTCATAATATATTAGCTAAAAGAAAACATTGTAAGAAGAATATTGCTATTTCGAGTGTGGTGGTATTCTAGAATCCAGCCAATGAAGCTTACAATATGCAATATATTCATCAAAAATAGATAAAATCTGACTTTAGTTTTGTAAAAAATCATATAAATATTTGCTTCCGCGACCGAATTTTATAATTTTTCTTCATATTTTAGATAAAAGAAAACATTGCAACAAGAAAATTGCTATTTTAAGTGTGGTAGGTATTCTAGAATCCAGCCCATGTGGCTTACAATATACAACGTATTCATTAAACATAGGTAAAATCTGACTTTATTTTTGTAAAAAATCATATAAATATTTGCTTCCGCGCCCGAATTTTATAATTTTTCATCATATTTTATCCATAGGATAGGTCCAATAGCATGTTTATGATTGTGTTAACAAAAATACTCATTTCAAAAATAGGTAAAATCTGAGTTAATTTTTGTAAAAAATCATATAAATATTTGCTTCCGCGCCCGAAATTTATGATTTTTCATCATATTTTAGCTAAAAGAAAACATTGCTACAAGAAAATTGCTATTTCAATTGTGGTAGATATTTTAGAATCCAGCCCATGTAGCTTACAAAATACAACGTATTCATCAAAAATAGGTAAAATCTGACTTTATTTTTGTAAAAAATCATATAAATATTTGCTTCCGCGACCGAATTTTATAATTTTTCATCATATTTTACCCATAGTATAGGTCCAAAAGCATGTTTATGAATGTTTTAACAAAAATATCCATTTCAAGAATAAGTAAAATCTGACTTAATTTTTGTAAAAAATCATATAAATATTTGCTTCCGCGTCCGAATTTTATGCTTTTTCATCATAATTTAGGTAAAAGAAAACATTGCAACAAGAAAATTGCTATTTCAAGTGTGGTAGGTATTCTAGAATCCAGCCAATGAAGCTTACAATATACAACGTATTCATCAAAAATAGGTAAAATCTGACTTTATTTTTGTAAAAAATCATACAAATAATTGCTTCCGCGCCCGAATTGTATAATTTTTCATCATATTTTATCCATAGTATAGGTCCAAAAGCATGTTTATGAATGTTTTAACAAAAATATCCATTTCAAAAATAGGTAAATTCTGACTTTATTTTTGTAAAAAATCATATAAATATTTGCTTCCGCGACCGAATTTTATGATTTTTCATCATATATTAGCTAAAAGAATACATTGCTACAAGAAAATTGCTATTTCAATTGTGGTAGGTATTCTAGAATCCAGCTTATGTAGCTTACAATATACAATGTATTCATCAAAAATAGGTAAAATCTGACTTTATTTTTGTAAAAAATCATATAAATATTTGCTTCCGCGCCCAAATTTTATAATTTTTCATCATATTTTATCCATAGTATAGGTCCAAAAGCATGTTTATGAATGTTTTAACAAAATTATCCATTTCAAGAATAGGTAAAATCTGACTTTATTTTTGTAATTAATCATATAAATATTTGCTTGCGCGCTTAAATTTTATAATTTTTCATAATATATTAGCTAAAAGAAAACATTGTAAGAAGAAAATTGCTCTTTCAAGTGTGGTGGTATTCTAGAATCCAGCCAATGAAGCTTACAATATGCAACATATTCATCAAAAATAGATAAAATCTGACTTTAGTTTTGTAAAAAATCATATAAATATTTGCTTCCGCGAACGAATTTTATAATTTTTCTTCATATTTTAGCTAAAAGAAAACATTGCAACAAGAAAATTGCTATTTTAAGTGTGGTAGGTATTCTAGAATCCAGCCCATGTAGCTTACAATATACAACGTATTCATTAAAAATAGGTAAAATCTGACTTTATTTTTGTAAAAAATCATATAAATATTTGCTTCCGCGCCCGAATTTTATAATGTTTCATCATATTTTATCCATAGGATAGGTCCAATAGCATGTTTATGATTGTTTTAACAAAAATACTCATTTCAAAAATAGGTAAAATCTGACTTTATTTTTGTAAAAAATCATATAAATATTTGCTTCCGCGCCCGAAATTTATGATTTTTTATCATATTTTAGCTAAAAGAAAACATTGCTACAAGAAAATTGCTATTTCAATTGTGGTAGATATTTTAGAATCCAGCCCATGTAGCTTACAATATACAACGTATTTATCAAAAATTGGTAAAATCTGACTTTATTTTTGTAAAAAATCATATAAATATTTGCTTCCGCGACCGAATTTTATAATTTTTCATCATATTTTACCCATAGTATAGGTCCAAAAGCATGTTTATGAATGTTTTAACAAAAATTTCCATTTCAAGAATAAGTAAAATCTGACTTAATTTTTGTAAAAAATCATATAAATATTTGCTTCCGCGTCCGAATTTTATGCTTTTTTATCATAATTTAGGTAAAAGAAAACATTGCAACAAGAAAATTGCTATTTCAAGTGTGGTAGGTATTCTAGAATCCAGCCAATGAAGCTTACAATATACAACGTATTCATCAAAAATAGGTAAAATCTGACTTTATTTTTGTAAAAAATCATATAAATATTTGCTTCCGCGACCGAATTTTATAATTTTTCATCATATTTTAGCTAAAAGAAAACATTGCAACAAGAAAATTGCTATTTCAAATGCGGGAGGTATTCTAGAATCCAGCCCATGTAGCTTAAATCACAGAAAAACAGCAAGCAAACAGAATGGTCACCTTACGGACGGAATTTACTTCACTAAAATGTGGGTTTTTTGAGTGTCGGTCTCTCTGTGCAGCCCACAGAACTAAATACATCAGCCCAGTTGTATACTGCTTACTCATGTTGAAGCATTAGCTTATTAGCCACTATTCACTACTCAGTCAGTAGACTTACGCTGAAGTTAAAAATGAGTCGACCAAAAAAATGTATCTATATAAATTGTTCTTCTACGGAAGACAATTTAATGTATTTTACTTTCCCTAAATACGATGAGAGAAGAAAAATATGGTTGATAAATAGTGGCAATGGCGATTTAATAAATTTTAAGTTTTCAACATTAAAACACAAATATCTGTATGAAAAACATTTCAATGCAAATTGTTTTTTAAATCAAACAAGCAAAAAACTTTTAAGGAATGCTGTACCAGATACATTTGAAGATATTAACAGTGAGGTATGATGTATGACATAAAATATTTATTTTTGTTTTAAAAAAATATTATAACAGTACTTACGCGTATGGTTGAAAATTAATTAAAAGAATAAACATGGTAATTGTGTCTCATAACTACTATCGAATGCAAAATTAAATTTTTTAAATGGTTTGAAAATATTATTAATTTATAACAAAAACAACCCAAGTATTTGGCACATTTTTGGCATTAGTGGACTTGATTAAAATTTGTTATTAAAATGAATCATGGCATGTAACCGAAAAAAATACTGGTTAACGGTTAACCCTTATAGAGAACGTTATAATAATAAAGGTTTTCGTTCGAAAACCGGTTTTTAAAAATTGGAAGCCGGTTTAAACCGGTTAATATATCGGTTAAAAAAATTATTAAAATTAATTTTAAAAATAATTACAATTAATTAAAAGAAATTAATTATAAAAATTTTATTAAAAAAAATACAGAATAATTAATTAAAAAAAATAATAAAAAACTACCATTTGAGAAAAATATAAAAATTAAAAAAAAGCAATTTAATTAATGAATATTCACAAAAATTCCCGTAATATCTTCAGAAAAACGCAGGTCACTTTTCAATTTTAAACTTGCATGTGTTGAGAAAGGCCGTATTTATTTGGGACGTTTTAAGTATAATAGGTATAACTCTAACGGTCAAAGAGAATACCTACATTTATGACTCTCCAATAAAACACCACATTACTTCCTTGTAGGCTAAATTATACACATTTTTTGCTGCACTTCATTAAACTTATTTCACTTGAAAATAAGCCAACTAAATTATTATTTTTATTAAGTTTTTGCCAGAAGAAAACTTCCCTTCTGAAAAGGTCGATTGAAGAACGAGATGTTATAGTAATTACATTAATAAAATTTTAACATTCTACGGCTAATGGTTTTTGGATTATGTGAAAAATTAAAATAAAAAACACTAAGAGAAAAGTGTCTTTTTGGCACAACTAGATGTTATAGAAGTCCTATATACAAAATATCAAAATTTTACAACTGTTAATTTTTGAGTTATGCGAGGTACATATAGTAAAAATAGATTCAAGGATGGTCAAAATGGATATTTCCGTTCAAACCTGAAAATCGAAATGTTTCGAGATTACAATACTTCCTTTTCTTTATAAAAGGAAGTGAAAATATATAATATTTTAAAAAAATCTGAATTAGTAGACTTTTTGTGTTTAATTATTATTCATTTATACCAATTTCATTACAGAAATGTCTACATTTCCAATGTTGTTTCATAATTTATTTTTTTAAAACAATGTTATTTAATTTCAGTCTTAATTGACTATAATTGTTGGTATAATAAAATATTTTTCCTAGAACCGGGCATAAAGTACATTTTTATGTCTTCATTTGAGTGTGTAAAGAGACACTTTATTGCATGAAAAGTAACCTTTGCTAGGTAACATAAACAAATTTATCAATGGTTCTATTTACTTTTGAAATTAATTTTTATTAATATTTCGGTTATAGGAAGCATGTTGTATATAAATTATAACTTATAACTCATTGCATTACGTTAATAGTGAGATGTCAATTGATAAACACGTTTTAAGTCCCTAGAACACGATTTTAATATTTTTACGATGATGTCTGTCCGTGTGTGAATGGATGGATGGATGTTGTTGCAACGATTACTCAAATAACATTTAATAAAAAAGTTGAAATTTTGTATATAACATTGTGACTCCCTAGATTAGATCTGATTAGATTTTGGTGATAATTGTGCCACTGGAAGTGGAGTTTTCATGAAGATCTGAAACGTTTTTTCTGAAATATCTCAATTAATTATGAATATATGAGAATTTTTGTAGATAATAATTTAATATTATGTTATTAGCAAAAATTATGGAGTTAAAATTTGTTTCTACCTAGTTCCATTTAACTATATTACAAGTAATTAATAATTCTGAAATTTGTTACAATTGCGATTAATCTGTTTACCTATGGAAATAAATGTTTTGTATTTTTTGACAGTGACAATTATTATAATTAACAGTGAAAATATTTTAAAAGTAGTTATCTAATACTCTTAAAGGAGTTTTACTAATACTTTAAGAACTAATTATTTAAATAATTCATTTTACCGTGTCCACACTCAACGCACGGATATTCATATATTACCAAAATTATTAATAAAAAGTGTAAAGAGGACAGGCGAGAGGTTATGTGCTGGCCACATCTGATTTTTTTTTCGTATCTTATAGTAGATATTACATTGCAATAAATAAATGATGAACAAATAAGAAATCACTCATAATTACATAAATATACAAATTTTAATATTTCAGAAAAATAGTCAGTTAGAAGAAGAACTAAATTTTCGCAGTTCTCAAAAAACATATCGAAAGCGCAAAGCAGAGGAAGCTGGTCTACCGTCTATTGTTAAAGACGGCGTTTTGAGGATTATAACACCGAATAAAAAGAAGCGTACAGTGCTTCATGAAACAACATTTGTCGCATCAACATCTCACACAGTAAAATCCAAAAAATCTTTATTTTATAATAATGATGACAATACTCATAAACGATATAAAAATATTATTAAAAATAAAAATAGAAGAATAAGACAGTTACAACACCGCTTGAAAAATAATAATTTAGGGAGTTTAATAGATCGCTCTAAAGTTGCAGATGATGTGAAAACATTCTGCAAAATGCAATTTCTTCATAAAAAGCGTACAACATGGAGTGACAATGAAAAGAAATTCACTTTAGATTTCAGATATCGTAGTCCAGCTGCATATAAATATCTGAAAGAAGAAAAAAAATTCTGTCTACCAAGTGATAGAACAATTTGACGTTGGACAAATGTTTTAAAGTTAGAACCTGGATTTACAACTAATATTTTCAACGCGTTAAAGTCAAAGACAAATACAATGGAAGAAAAAAATAGAAACTGTGTTCTGATACTAGATGAAATGCAAATTAGAAAATACATTAAGTATGTCGAGCATCTGGACTATATTGAGGGATATCAGGATTAGGGGGAATGGGGAAGAAAAGAAAAATATGCATCCGAAGCCCTCGTTTTAATGATACGGGGTTTAAATGAAAATTATAAGTGCCCTATTGCATATTTTATTTCAGGATGCCCTATACCAGGAAAATCTCTGAAAATTATTATACTAGAGTGCATAAAAAAATTGAAAGATTGCGGTTTTTATATAAGAGCAGTTATTTGTGACCAAGGAACGAATAACCAAAATATGATAAAGAATTTCGGTGCTACCGAGTCCAGACCATTTTTTATTTTCGACGATCAAAATATTTATTGTATTTATGATTTCATTCATTTAATAAAAAGTACTCGTACAAGACTTCATCAGACTGATTTTACAGTTGCAGACGAAAGAATTACGTGGAATGATATAAGATTTGCCTATTTAGCGGACATAAAAAATGAACTGGTTCGAAGTATGTACCATCTAAGTGAGGCACATATAGATCCAAATAATTTTCAAAAAATGAATGTTCGTTTAGCAGTACAGATTTTTAGTCAAAGAACAGCAGCCGGTATAAGAATTGCAAAAGAAAAAGGAGCTATAAGTAGCAGTACTGCCTCAGATAGTGCTGATTTTTGCCTTCAGCTGAATAATCTTTTGGACGTAATGAACAGTAAATACAGTAGAGTAAGAAATCCATACTGTCGAGTATTATCAGAAAATAATGACTTTGGTATAAAAGTGTTAACAGATGCTATTAACTGGATTCAGTCATGGAAAGTCATTGTACCACCGAATAAAAAAATTAAAGTAAGACCTCCTTGCTTCTTAGGAATGGAACAAACTGTTCATGGAACCCTTGATTTATGGAACGATCTTAAAACAGAAGGATTCGGCTGTCTCCGTACTGCTCGCTTAAATCAAGATCCAATTGAAAATTTTTTCAGTGAAGTACGAAGACGAGGAGGTTTTAATAGATATCCAAGTGCAACAGAATTTCGGAACAGTTTGGAAGATATTATCATCAACAGAATGACATCTTCTAACACTCAAGGAAATTGTTTAAGTTTTACAGTACCATTACTTCTTAATTTGCACGATATAGTAACAATATATGAAAAAGAGAAAGAGAGTAATATTAATTATGAAGATGATGAAAATGAGGATGAAATATTAAATGAAGTATCAGTGGCTTTGGATTCAAATAAGGCTTCTCTAGAGGACTGTTCGGTAGCATATTTTGCTGGATGGGGAGCATATAAAATATTCAAAAAAATTAATTGTTCTGTGTGCAAAGAAGCTCTATGTACAAAACAAAATTTGAATAGACCTATTAACAGTTTAATTAGGGAGAAATGCTATACACATGAAAATTATTTAATATATGCAACAGATCTGTTATACGAAGTTGTAAAATTTCAATTACAAATATTTTGTAAACATTTTAAAGAAAAAAAGGTTTATCGAAACCTTAGACAAATTTTGTTTGAGATAGCCAAAGTGGAAACAGAGAAAAAGTTTCCAAATTGGTTTGTACATTGCCAAATTCATAAAGAATACCTGCTGCAAATAATATACAAAGTAAAACTATTTAAAGAACGTAAATGGACAAGCGACAATATTAAAAACAAAAATAAAAATCTCGATAAGATAAAAGTAGTGTCACACGCAAGTTAAAGAATATTTTAAATCGTTCCTCAAAATGATTTAGTTTTTATAAAATCATTATTATTTTAAGAATTTATTTCTTATTACTGTAATAATCTTTTACTTTTACTTTATTAATATGTATTTTTTTTTTTTTAAGTGTTTACTGATCTCTGTAAAATTCGTTATGCACGTGTAATAAAGATTTTTCGAATTGTTTTCTTATAAGTGCTTTTCTTCTATTTAAGACCACTTAAACTTTTTTAAAGCAAACATCATTTTCTATTAATTAGTGCAATAATATAGGAGTACAGGGCTTTCCATATATATATATATATATATATATATACAGGGTGTTTGGCGAAAGGCCGGCACCCAAAATATTTCATTTATTTTGAGAGATACAAGAAAATGTTACGGAGCAAAGCTAAACTAGACAAAGGGACTCATAAAATGATCCTAGTACAAATTTTGTGTCACTTCCGGTTTTAGCGGAAATGGCTACAACTTTAATTCTAGCATAGGGAATCGGTATTTTTATATTTTTTTACGGAATGTACATAAAATTAGCTTTGCAATGATACCAAAATATCATAGTTTTACTTCAACCATTTTAAGATGGCGATAATTTATTTTCATATTATGTACTTACAACTATAGGTAATTAACGAAAAAAAAACTAATTTTAAAATACCTTACAATAATCAACACAATACAAAAACGTTCTAATTATAACAAACAAAATTAAAATTAAAAATACTCAAAATGGCCGCCGTCATTTTTTGCACAATTTGTCACATATAGGTAACAAATTTTGCCATTACATCGTCAGGAAAGGTAGATCTATTATTTTTTGACATTATTTGTTTGGTATCAGGTAACAAAATCTCAAATAGCTGGCTATGGTGTATTTTTTATGAATTTTTATTAGTAAATATTTTAAAAATAAAGAGTCGCCATTTTGAAATTGTTGAAGTAAAACAATGATATTTTGGTATCATTGTAGAGCTAATTTTATGTACATTTCGAAAAAATATATAAAAATACCGATTCCCTATGCTAGAATTAAAGTTGGACACATTTCCGCTAAAACCGGAAGTGACACAAAATTGTTACTGCAGCCATTTTATGAGTCCCTTTGTCAAGTTTAACTTTGGTCCTTAACATTTTCTTGTATCTTTTAAAATGAACAAAATATTCTGGGTGCCGGCCTTCCGCCAAACACCCTGTATATATACAGGGTGTTGACTCGAACACCCGAACACAGGAATTTAACATTTAAAATCATATTTTCGTAATTTTCTGAATCCCTAATTATTTTATATACTTTGTGTTCAATATTTTTTTAAATTATATTTGTACTATTTTTTTAATATTAGCATATTGTTAACGAAATGAATATAAATTCAACTTAAGTAATATTAAAATATAGACAATAAGTATTATAATTAGTGAAACTTCTCTAAACTGACAGATAGCTTTTTCTTTTATTTCCATGGCTATTTGATTTTTAACGAAAATATTACATTTTATATTTAATATTTCTCGTATTAGTCCTGCTATTGAAACAATTATGATCTTATCTGACGTAGAATTTAATTTTGAACAACTTTGTACCCTTGTAGTTTTGTTCAAAATTTCTCACTTCTTTGGTCTTTTCTCTATATATGCTTCACTGCATGTTGGTGTCTATCTCTTAAGGACGAAGAGTTTGTAACAGTGAGAAAATTCTACTACAAAACCAAAAATCTACGTGTTTGTAATTCACAGTTTATTTATTTAAAGTATTTTTATAGACAATACTTATTATTTTTTTTAATCAGTACTTGCAGAATATATGGACAAATTATTTTCCGAAGGAATGGCATTAATATCTCAATTAATAATGAAGATATGACAAGTTAAAACGAAAAAATGTTTTTAATTTGAAATGAAGCATTTTCATGGAAAAATGCCAATTTTTCCATTTTCGCAATAAGATAGAACATTGTAATTAGCACCATCAAATTTGTAGGAAAATTTCCTATAAGATGAAGTAAGTTTCAACTGTAGCGGGAAAAGTACGGGGTACGACTTAAAATAAGCGAAATACAGAGGGAAAGTTCTCTGACTACTAATGAACCATGAATAGCTTCGTATGTATTCGGTATCTTCCGGCAATCGGGCTACTAAGGAAAATAGTTTTGGGTATTACTTTGCAATATTGTCATGGATCTTTGAAAAACCTTTATTCCTTCGGCGGTGGACTGCTTGCCGGGACATCTTTTGCCATATGAACGAAGTAGAAAGGAAGGTTAAAGTATTTACATTACGTGCCCGTTCTGATTGCTTGCTGTTTTTCTGTGCTTAAATATACAATGTATTCATCAAATAGAGGTAAAATCTGACTTTATTTTTGTAAAAAATCATATAAATATTTGCTTCCGCGCCCAAATTTTATATTTTTTCATCATATTTTACCCATAGAATAGGTCCAAAAGCATGTTTATGAATGTTTTAACAAAAATATCCATTTCAAGAATAGGTAAAATCTGACTTTATTTCTGTAAAAAATCTTATAAATATTTGCTTGCTCGTCCGTATTTTATGCTTTTTCATCATAATTTAGGTAAAAGAAAACATTGCAACAAGAAAATTGCTATTTCAAGTGTGGTAGGTATTCTAAAATCCAGCCAATGAAGCTTACAATATACAACGTATTCATCAAAAATAGGTAAAATCTAACTTAATTTTTGTAAAAATTATATAAATATTTGCTTCCGCGCCCGAATTTTATAATTTTTCATTATATTTTATCCATAGTATAGGTCCAAAAGCATGTTTATGAATGTTTAAACAAAAATATCCATTTCAAGAATAGGTAAAATTTGACTTTATTTTTGTAAAAAATCATATAAATATTTGCTTCCGCGCCCGAATTTTATAATTTTTTATCATATTTTATTCATAGTATAGGTCCAAAAGCATGTTTATGAATGTTTTAACAAAAATATCTATTTAAAAGATAGGTAAAATCTGACTTTATTTTTGTAAAAAAACCTATAAATATTTGCTTTCGCGTCCGAATTTTATGATTTTTCATCATATTTTAGCTAAAAAAAAAAACATTGCTACAAGAAAATTTCTATTTCAATTGTGGTAGGTATTGTAAAATCCAGCCCATGTAGCTTACAATATACAATGTATTCATCAAAAATAGGTAAAATATGACTATATTTTTGTAAAAAAATCATATAAATATTTACTTCCGCGCCCGAATTTTATAATTTTTCATCTTATTTTATCCATAGTATAGGTCCAAATGCATGTTTATGAATGTTTTAACAAAAATATCCATTTCAAGAATTAGTAAAATCTGACTTTTTTTTTGTAAAAAATCATATAAATATATGCTTCCGCGCCCGAATTTTATGATTTTCCATCATAATTTAGGTAAAAGAAAACATTGCAACAAGAAAATTGCTATTTCAAGTGTAGTAGGTATTCTAGAATCCAGCCAATGAAGCTTACAATATACGACGTATTCCTTAAAAATAGGTTAAATCTGACTTTATTTTTGTAAAAAATCGTATAAATATTTGCTTCCGCGGCCTAATTTTATTATTTTTTATCATATTTTATCCATATTATAGGTCCAAAAGAATGTTTAAGAATGTTTTAACAAAAATATCCATTTCAAAAATAGGTAAAATCTGACTTTATTTTTGTAAAAAATCATATAAATATTTGCTTCAGCGCCCGAATTATATAATTTTTCATCATATTTTAGCTAAAGAAAACATTGCAACAAGAAAATTGCTGTTTCAAGTGTGGTGCTATTCTAGAATCCAGCCAATGAAGCTTACAATATGCAACGTATTCATCAAAAATAGATAAAATCTGACTTTAGTTTTGTAAAAAATCATATAAATATTTGCTTCCGCGCCCGAATTTTATAATTTTTTAACATGTTTTATCCATAGTATAGGTCCAAAAGCATGTTTATGAATGTTTTAACAAAAATATCCATTTCAAAAATAGGTAAAATTTGACATAATTTTTGTAAAAAATCATATAAATATTTGCTTCCGCGCCCGAATTTTATAATTTTTTATCATAATTTAAGTAAAAGAAAACATTGCAACAAGAAAATTGCTATCTCAAGTATGGTAGGTATTCTAGAATCCAGCCAAAGCAACCCGAAAATTTAATGCTTATTATCTGATTGGTACCACGTTTTAAACACTTTTGCATGTCCTATGCTTGAAACCATTCATAGTATAGATCTTAAAGCATGAATATGAATGTTTTAACATAAATTTTCATTTCAAGAATAGGTAAAATCTGACATTATTTTTGTAAAAAATCATAGAAATATTTGCCTCGGCGCCCAAATTTTATAATTCTTTATAATAATTTAGCTAAAAGAAAATATTTCAACAAGAAAATTGCTATTTCAAGTGTGATAGGTATTCTACAATCCAGCCCATGTAGCTTACAATATACAACGTAATCATCAAGAATAGGTAAAATCTGACTATTTTTGTAAAAAAACATATAAATATTTTCTTTCGCGCCCCAATTTTATAATTTTTTATCATATTTTATCTAAAAGAAAATATTGCAACAAGAAAATTGGTATTTCAAGTGTGGTAAGTATTTTAGAATCCAGCCCATGTAGCTTACAATATACAACGTATTTATTAAAATAACACCCGAAAATTGAATGTTTATTATCTGATTGGTATCACGTTTTGGTCACTTTTGCATGTCCAATGCTTAAAACCATCCATAGTATAGATCCTAAAGCATGAATATGAATGTTTTAATAAAAATATCCATTTCAAGAATAGGTAAAATCTGACTTTATTTTTGTAAAAAATCATATAAATATTTGCTTCCGCGCCCGAAGTTCATAATTCTTCATCATATTTTAGCTTAAAGGAAACATTGCAACAAGAAAATTGCTATTTCAAGTGTGGTACCTATTCTAGAATCCAGCCCATGTAGCTTACAATATACAACGTATTCCTTAAAAATAGGTAAAATCTGACTTTATTTTTGTATAAAATTACATAAATATTTGCTTCCGCGCCCGAATTTTATAGTTTTTTATTATATTATTAATAGTATAGGACCAAAAGCATGTTTATGAATGTTTTAACAAAAATATCCATTTCAAAAATAGGTAAAATCTGACTTTATTTTTGTAAAGAATCATATAAATATTTGCTTCCGCGCCCGAATATTATGATATTTCATCATATTTTAGCTAAAAGAAAACATTGCCACAATAAAATTGCTATTTCAATTTTGGTAGGTATTCTAGAATCCAGCCCATGTAGCTTACAATATACAACGTATTCATCAAAAATAGGTAAAATCTGACTTAATTTTTGTAAAAAATTACATAAATATTTGCTTCCGCGCCCAAATTTTATAATATTTTATTATATTTTAACCATAGTATAGGTCCAAAAGCATGTTTATGAATGTTTTAACAAAAATATCTATTTCAAAAATAGGTAAAATCTGACTTTATTTTTGTAAAAATCATATAAATATTTGCTTCCGCGCCCGAATATTATGATTTTTCATCATATTTTAGCTAAAAGAAAACATTGCTACAAGAAAATTGCTATTTCAAGTGTAGTGGTATTCTAGAATCCAGCCAATGAAGCTTACAATATGCAACGTATTCTTCAAAAATAGGTAAAATCGGACTTTATTTTCGTAAAAAATCATATAAATATTTGCTTCCGCGCCCGAATTTTCTGATTTTTTATCATAATTTAGCTAACAGAAAACATTGCAACAAGAAAATTGCTATTTCAAGTGTGGTAGGTATTCTAGAATCCAGCCCATGTAGCTTATAATATACAACGTATTCCTTAAAAATAGGTAAAATCTGACTTTATTTTTGTAAAAAATCATATAAATATTTGCTTCCGCGCCCGAATTTTATAATTTTTCATCATATTTTATCCATAGTATAGGCCCAAAAGCATGTTTATGAATGTTTTAACAAAAATATCCATTTCAAGAATAGGTAAAATCTGACTTTATTTTTTAAAAAATCATATAAATATTTGCTTCCGCGCCCGAATTTTATAATTTTTCATCATATTTTAGCTAAAAGAAAACATTGCAACAAGAAAATTGCTATTTCAAGTGTGGTAGGTATTCTAGAATCCAGCCAATGAAGCTTACAATATACAACGTATTCATCAAAAATAGGTAAAATCTGTCTTAATTTTTGTAAAAAATCATATAAATATTTGCTTCCGCGCCCGAATTTTATAATTTTTCATCATATTTTATCCAAAGTATAGGCCCAAAAGCATGTTTATGAATGTTTTAACAAAAATATCCATTTCAAGAATAGGTAAAATCTGACTTTATTTTTGAAATAAATCATATAAATATTTGCTTCCGCGCCCGAATTTTATGATTTTTCATCACAATTTAGGTAAAAGAAAACATTGCAACAAGAAAATTGCTATTTCAAATGTGGTAGGTATTCTAGAATCCAGCCAATGAAGCTTACAATATACAACGAATTCATTAAAAATAGGTAAAACCTGACTTAATTTTTGTAAAAAATTATATAAATATTTGCTTCCGCGCCCGAATTTTATAATTTTTTATTATATTTTATCCAAAGTATAGGTCCAAAAGCATGTTTATGAATGTTTTCACAAAAATATCCATTTCAAAAATAGGTAAAATCTGACTTTATTTTTGTAAAAAATCATATAAATATTTGCTTCCGCGCCCGAATTTTATAATTTTTATTATATTTTATTCATAGTATAGGTCCAAAAGCATGTTTATAAATGTTTTAACAAAAATATTCATTCCAAAAATAGGTAAAATCTGACTTTATTTTTGTAAAAAATCATATAAATATTTGCTTCCGCGCCCGAATTTTCTGATTTTTCATCATATTTTAGCTAGAAGAAAACATTGCTACAAGAAAATTGATATTTCAATTGTAGTAGGTACTCTAGAATCCAGCCAATGAAGCTTACAATATACAACAAATTCATCAAAAATAGGTAAAATCTGACTTAATTTTTATAAAAAATTACATAAATATTTGCTTTCGCGCCCGAATTTTATAATTTTTTATTATTTTTTATCCATAGTATAGGTCCAAAAGCATGTTTATGAATGTTTTAACAAAAATATCCATTTCAAAAATAGGTAAAATCTGACTTTATTTTTGTAAAAAATCATATAAATATTTGCTTCCGCTCCCGAATATTATGATTTATTATCATATTTTAGCTAAAAGAAAACATAGCTACAAGAAAATTGCTATTTCAATTGTGGTAGGTATTCTAGAATCCAATCAATGAAGCTTACAATATACAACGTATTCATCAAAAATAGGTAACATCTGACTTAACTTTTGTAAAAAATCATATAAATATTTGCTTCTGCGCCCGAATTTTATAATTTTTCATCTTATTTTATCCATAGTATAGGTCCAAAAGCATGTTTATGAATGTTTTAACAAAAATATCCATTTCAAGAATAGGTAAAATCAGTCTTTATTTTTGTAAAAAATCATATAAATATTTGCTTCCGCGCCCGAATTTTATGATTTTTCATCACAATTTAGGTAAAAGAAAACATTGCAACAAGAAAATTGCTATTTCAAATGTGGTAGGTATTCTAGAATCCAGCCAATGAAGCTTACAATATACAACGTATTCATCAAAAATAGGTAAAATCTGACTTAATTTTTGTAAAAAAATATATAAATATTTGCTTCCGCGCCCGAATTTTATCATTTTTCATTATATTTTATCCATAGTATAGGTCCAAAAGCATGTTTATGAATGTTTAAACAAAAATATCCATTTCAAGAATAGGTAAAATCTGACTTTATTTTTGTAAAAAATTATATAAATATATGCTTCCGCGCCCGAATTTTATAATTTTTCATTATATTTTATCCATAGTATAGGTCCAAAAGCATGTTTATGAATGTTTTAACAAAAATATCCATTTCAAAAATAGGTAAAATCTGACTTTATTTTTGTACAAAATCATATAAATATTTGCTTCCGCGCCCGAATTTTATAATTTTTCATCATATTTTAGCTAAAAGAAAACATTGCAACAAGAAAATTGCTATTTCAAGTGTGGTGGTATTCTAGAATAAAGCCAATGAAGCTTACAATATGCAACGTATTCATCAAAAATAGGTAAAATCTGACTTTATTTTTGTAAAAAATCATATAAATATTTGCTTCCGCGACCGAATTTTATAATTTTTCATCATATTTTAGCTACCAGAAAACATTGCAACAAGAAAATTGCTATTTCAAGTGTGGTAGGTATTGTAGAATCCAGCCCATGTAGCTTACAATATACATCGTATTCCTTAAAATTAGGTAAAATCTGACTTTATTTTTGTAAAAAATCATATAAATATTTGCTTCCGCGCCCGAATTTTATAATTTTTCATCATACTTTATCCATAGTATAGGTCCAAAAGCATGTTTTGAATGTTTTAACAAAAATATCCATTTTAAGAATAGGTAATATCTGACTTTATTTCTGTAAAAAGTCATATAAATATTTGCTTCTGCGCCCGAATTTTATAATTTTTCATTACATTTTATCCATAGTATAGGTCCAAAAGCATGTTTAAGAATGTTTTAACAAAAATATCGATTTCAAAAATAGGTAAAATCTGACTTTATTTTTGTAAAAAATCATATAAATATTTGCTTCCGCGCCCGAATTTTATAATATTTCATCATAATTTAGGTAAAAGAAAACATTGCAACAAGAAAATTGCTATTTCAAGTGTGGTGGTATTTTAGAATCCAGCCAATGAAGCTTACAATATGCAACGTATTCATCAAAAATTGGTAAAATCTGACTTTATTTTTGTAAAAAATCATAAAAATATTTGCTTCCGCGCCCTAATACTATGATTTTTCATCATTTTAGCTAAAAGAAAACATTGCTACAAGAAAATTGCTATTTCAATTGTGGTAGGTATTCTAGAATCCAGCCTATGAAGCTTACAATATACAACGAATTCATCAAAAATAGGTAAAACCTGACTTAATTTTTGTAAAAAATTATATAAATATTTGCTTCCGCGCCCGAATTTTATAATTTTTTATTATATTTTATCCAAAGTATAGGTCCAAAAGCATGTTTATGTATGTTTTAACAAAAATATCCATTTCAAAAATAGGTAAAATCTGACTTTATTTTTGTAAAAAATCATATAAATATTTGCTTCCGCGCCCGAATTTTATAATTTTTTATCATATTTTATTCATAGTATAGGTCCAAAAGCATGTTTATGAATGTTTTAACAAAAATATCCATTCCAAAAATAGGTAAAATCTGACTTTATTTTGGTAAAAATTCATATAAATATTTGCTTCCGCGACCGATTTTTTTAATTTTTCATCATATTTTAGCTAACAGAAAACATTGCAACAAGAAAATTGCTATTTCAAGTGTGGTAGGTATTCTAGAATCCAGCCAATGTAGTTTACAATATGCATCGTATTCCTTAAAATTAGGTAAAATCTGACTTTATTTTTGTAAAAAATCATATAAATATTTGCTTCCGCGCCCGAATTTTATAATTTTTCATCATACTTTATCCATAGTATAGGTCCAAAAGCATGTTTATGAATGTTTTAACAAAAATATCCATTTCAAGAATAGGTAATATCTGACTTTAGTTCTGTAAAAAATCATATAAATATTTGCTTCCGCGCCCGCATTTTATAATTTTTCATTATATTTTATCCATAGTATAGGTCCAAAAGCATGTTTAAGAATGTTTTAACAAAAATATCTATTTCAAAAATAGGTAAAATCTGACTTTATTTTTGTAAAAAATCATATAAATATTTGCTTCCGCGCCCGAATTTTATAATTTTTCATCATATTTTAGCTAAAAGAAAACATTGCAACAAGAAAATTGCTATTTCAAGTGTGGTGGTATTCTAGAATCCAGCCAATGATGCTTACATATGCAACGTATTCATCAAAAATCGGTAAAATCTGACTTTATTTTTGTAAAAAATCATATAAATATTTGCTTCCGCGGCCGAATTTTATAATTTTTCATCATATTTTAGCTAACAGAAAACATTGCAACAAGAAAATTGTTATTTCAAGTGAGGTAGATATTCTAGAATCCAGCCCATGTAGCTTACAATATACAACGTATTCCTTAAAAATAGGTAAAATCTGACTTTATTTTTGTAAAAAATCATATAAATATTTGCTTCCGCACCCGAATTTTATAATTTTTTATCATATTACAATATGCAACGTATTCATCAAAAATAGGTAAAATCTGACTTTATTTTTGTAAAAAATCATATAAATATTTGCTTCCGCGACCGAATTTTATAATTTTTTATCATATTTTAGCTAACAGAAAACATTGCAACAAGAAAATTGCTATTTCAAGTGTGGTAGGTATTCTAGAATCCAGCCCATGTAGCTTACAATATACAACGTATTCATGAAAAATAGGTAAAATCTGATTTAATTTTTGTAAAAGATCATATAAATATTTGCTTCCGCGCCCGAATTTTATAATTTTTCATCATATTTTATCCATAGTATAGTTCCAAAAGCATGTTTATGAATGTTTTAACAAAAATATCCATTTCAAGAATAGGTAAAATCAGTCTTTATTTTTGTAAAAAATCATATAAATATTTGCTTCCGCGCCCGAATTTTATGATTTTTTATTATAATTTAGGTACAAGAAAACATTGCTACAAGAAAATTGCTATTTCAAGTGTGGTGGTATTCTAGAATCCAGCCAATGAAGTTTACAATATGCAACGTATTCATCAAAAATAGGTAAAATCTGACTTTATTTTTGTAAAAAATCATATAAATATTTGCTTCCGCGACTGAATTTTATAATTTTTTATCATATTTTATCTAACAGAAAACATTGCAACAAGAAAATAACTATTTCAAGTGTGGTAGGTATTCTAGAATCCAGCCCATGTAGCTTACAATATACAACGTATTTCTTAAAAATAGGTAAAATCTGACTTTATTTTTGTAAAAAATCATATAAATATTTGCTTCCGCGCCCGAATTTTATAATTTTTCATCATATTTTATTTATAGTATAGGTCCAAAAGCATGTTTATGAAAGTTTTAACAAAAATATCCATTTCAAAAATAGGTAAAATCTGACTTTATTTTTGTAAAAAATCATATAAATAAATGCTTCCGCGCCCGAATTTTATGATTTTTCATCATAGTTTAGCTAAAAGAAAACATTGCAACAAGAAATTTGCTATTTCAAGTGTGGTGGTATTCTAGAATCCAGCCAATGAAGCTTACAATATCCAACGTATTCATCAAAAATAGGTAAAATCTGACTTTATTTTTGTAAAAAATCATATAAATATTTGCTTCCGCGACCGAATTTTATAATTTTTTATCATATTTTAGCTAACAGAAAACATTGCAACAAGAAAATTGCTATTTCAAGTGTGGTAGGTATTCTAGAATCCAGCCCATGTAGCTTACAATATACAACGTATTCATGAAAAATAGGTAAAATCTGATTTAATTTTTGTAAAAGATCATATAAATATTTGCTTCCGCGCCCGAATTTTATAATTTTTCATCATATTTTATCCATAGTATAGTTCCAAAAGCATGTTTATGAATGTTTTAACAAAAATATCCATTTCAAGAATAGGTAAAATCAGTCTTTATTTTTGTAAAAAATCATATAAATATTTGCTTCCGCGCCCGAATTTTATGATTTTTCATCATAATTTAGGTACAAGAAAACATTGCTACAAGAAAATTGCTATTTCAAGTGTGGTGGTATTCTAGAATCCAGCCAATGAAGCTTACAATATGCAACGTATTCATCAAAAATAGGTAAAATCTGACTTTATTTTTGTAAAAAATCATATAAATATTTGCTTCCGCGACTGAATTTTATAATTTTTTATCATCTTTTAGCTAACAGAAAACATTGCAACAAGAAAATAACTATTTCAAGTGTGGTAGGTATTCTAGAATCCAGCCCATGTAGCTTACAATATACAACGTATTTCTTAAAAATAGGTAAAATCTGACTTTATTTTTGTAAAAAATCATATAAATATTTGCTTCCGCGCCCGAATTTTATAATTTTTCATCATATTTTATTTATAGTATAGGTCCAAAAGCATGTTTATGAAAGTTTTAACAAAAATATCCATTTCAAAAATAGGTAAAATCTGACTTTATTTTTGTAAAAAATCATATAAATAAATGCTTCCGCGCCCGAATTTTATGATTTTTCATCATAGTTTAGCTAAAAGAAAACATTGCAACAAGAAATTTGCTATTTCAAGTTTGGTGGTATTCTAGAATCCAGCCAATGAAGCTTACAATATCCAACGTATTCATCAAAAATAGGTAAAATCTGACTTTATTTTTGTAAAAAATCATATAAATATTTGCTTCCGCGACCGAATTTTCGAATTTTTTATCATAATTTAGCTAACAGAAAACATTGCAACAAGAAAATTGCTATTTCAAGTGTGGTAGGTATTTTAGAATCCAGCCCATGTAGTTTACAATATACATCGTATTCCTTAAAATTAGGTAAAATCTGACTTTATTTTTGTAAAAAATCATATAAATATTTGCGTCCGCGCCCGAATTTTATAATTTTTTATTATATTTTATCCATAGTATAGATCCAAAAGCATGTTTATGAATGTTTTAACAAAAATATCTATTCCAAAAATAGGTAAAATCTGACTTTATTCTTGTAAAAAATCATATGAATATTTGCTTCCTCGCCCTAATATTATGATTTTTTATCATATTTTAGCTAAAAGAAAACAATGCTACAAGAAAATTGCTATTACAATTGTGGTAGGTATGCTAGAATCCAGCCCATGTAGCTTACAGTATACAACGTATTCGTGAAAAATAGGTAAAATCTGACTTAATTTTTGTAAAAAATCATATAAATATTTGCTTCCGCGCCCGAATTTTATAATTTTTCATCATATTTTATCCATAGTATAGTTCCAAAAGCATGTGTATGAATGTTTTAACAAAAATATCTATTTCAAGAATAGGTAAAATCAGTCTTTATTTTTGTAAAAAATCATATAAATATTTGCTTCCGCGCCCGAATTTTATAATTTTTTATCATATTTTAGCTAACAGAAAACATTGCAACAAGAAAATAGCTATTTCAAGTGTGGTAGGTATTCTAGAATCCAGCCCATGTAGCTTACAATATACAACGTATTTCTTAAAAATAGGTAAAATCTGACTTTATTTTTGTAAAAAATCATATAAATATTTGCTTCCGCGCCCGAATTTTATAATTTTTCATCATATTTTATTTATAGTATAGGTCCAAAAGCATGTTTATGAATGTTTTAACAAAAATATCCATTTCAAAAATAGGTAAAATCTGACTTTATATTTGTAAAAAATCATGTAAATAAATGCTTCCGCGCCCGAATTTTATGATTTTTTATCATAGTTTAGCTAAAAGAAAACATTGCAACAAGAAATTTGCTATTTCAAGTGTGGTGGTATTCTAGAATCCAGCCAATGAAGCTTACAATATCCAACGTATTCATCAAAAATAGGTAAAATCTGACTTTATTTTTGTAAAAAATCATATAAATATTTGCTTCCGCGACTGAATTTTCGAATTTTTTATCATAATTTAGCTAACAGAAAACATTGCAACAAGAAAATTGCTATTTCAAGTGTAGTAGGTATTTTAGAATCCAGCCCATGTAGTTTACAATATACATCGTATTCCTTAAAATAGGTAAAATCTGACTTTATTATTGTAAAAAATCATATAAATATTTGCTTCCGCGCCCGAATTTTATAATTTTTTATTATATTTTATCCATAGTATAGGTCCAAAAGCATATTTATGAATGTTTTAACAAAAATATCCATTTCAAAATAGGTAAAATCTGACTTTATTTTTGTAAAAAATCATATAAATATTTGCTTCCGCGACCGAATATTATGATTTTTTATCATATTTTAGCTAAAAGAAAACAATGCTACAAGAAAATTGCTATTTTAATTGTGGTAGGTATGCTAGAATCCAGCCCATGTAGCTTACAATATACAACGTATTCATCAAAAAAAAGGTAAAATCTGACTTAATTTTTGTAAAAAATTATATAAATATTTGCTTCCGCTTCCGAATTTTATTATTTTTCACTATATTTTATTTTTAGTATAGGTCCAAAAGCAAGTTTATGAATGTTTTAACAAAAATATCCATTTCAAAAATAGGTAAAATCTGACTTTATTTTTGTTAAAAGTCATATAAATATTTGCTTCCGCGCCCGAATTTTGTAATTTTTCATCATATTTTAGCTAAAAGAAAACCTTGCAACAAGAAAATAGCTATTTCAAGTGTGGTGGTATTCTAGAATCCGGCCAATCAAGCTTACAATATGCAACGTATTCATCAAAAATAGGTAAAATCTGACTTTATTTTTGTAAAAAATCATATAAATATTTGCTTCCGCGCCCGAATTTTATAATTTTTCATCATATTTTCGCTAAAAGAAATCATTGCAACAAGAAATTTGCTATTTCAAGTGTGGTGGTATTCTAGAATCCAGCCAATGAAGCTTACAATATGCAACTTATTCATCAAAAATAGGTAAAATCTAACTTTATTTTTGTAAAAAATCATATTAATATTTGCTTCCGCGACCGAATTTTATAATTTTTCATCATATTTTAGCTAACAGAAAACATTGCAACAAGAAAATTGCTATTTCAAGTGTGGTAGGTATTTTAGAATCCAGCCCATGTAGCTTACTATATACAACGTATTCATCAAAAATAGGTAAAATCTGACTTTATTTTTGTAAAAAATCATATAAATATTTGCTTGCGCGCCCGAATTTTATAATTTTTTATCATATTTTATCCATAGTATAGGTCCAAAAGGATGTTTATGAATGTTTTAACAAAAATATCCATTTCAAGAATAGGTAAAATCTGACTTTATTTTTGTAAAAAATCATATAAATATTTGCTTCCGCGCCCGAATTTTATGATTTTTCATCATATTTTAGCTAAAAGAAAACATTGCAACAAGAAATTTGCTATTTCAAGTGTGGTGGTATTCTAGAATCCAGCCAATGAAGCTTACAATATGCAACGTATTCATCAAAAATAGGTAAAATCTGACTTTATTTTTGTAAAAAATCATATAAATATTAGCTTCCGCGCCCGAATTTTATAATTTTTTATTATATTTTATCCATAGTATCCAAAAGCATATTTATGAATGTTTTAACAAAAATATCCATTTCAAAATAGGTAAAATCTGTCTTTATTTTTGTAAAAAATCATATAAATATTTGCTTCCGCGACCGAATATTATGATTTTTTATCATATTTTAGCTAAAAGAAAACAATGCTACAAGAAAATTGCTATTTCAATTGTGGTAGGTATGCTAGAATCCAGCCCATGTAGCTTACAATATACAACGTATTCATCAAAAATAGGTAAAATCTGATTTAATTTTTGTTAAAGATCATATAAATATTTGCTTCCGCGCCCGAATTTTATAATTTTTCATCATATTTTATCCATAGGATAGTTCCAAAAGGATGTTTATGAATGTTTTAACAAAAATATCCATTTCAAGAGTAGGTAAAATCAGTCTTTATTTTTGTAAAAAATCATATAAATATTTACTTCCGCGCCCGAATTTTATGATTTTTCATCATAATTTAGGTAAAAGAAAACATTGCAACAAGAAAATTGCTATTTCAAGTGTGGTGGTATTCTAGAATCCAGCCATTGAAGCTTACAATATGCAACGTATTCATCAAAAATAGGTAAAAATGACTTTATTTTTGTAAAAAATCATATAAATATTTGCTTCCGCGACCGAATTTTAAAATTTTTTATCATATATCAGCTAACAGAAAACATAGCAACAAGAAAATTGCTATTTCAAGTGTGGTAGGTATTCTAGAATCCAGCCCATGTAGCTTACAATATACAACGTATTCCTTAAAAATAGGTAAAATCTGACTTTATTTTTGTAAAAAATCATATAAATATTTGCTTCCGCGCCCGAATTTTATAATTTTTCATCATATTTTATTCATAGTATAGGTCCAAAAGTATGTTTATGAATGTTTTAACAAAAATATCCATTTCAAAAATAGGTAAAATCTGACTTTATTTTTGTAAAAAAATCATATAAATATATGCTTCCGCGCCCGAATTTTATGATTTTTTATCATAGTTTAGCTAAAAGAAAACATTGCAACAAGAAGTTTGCTATTTCATATGTAGTGGTATTCTAGAATCCAGCCAATGAAGCTTACAATATGCAACGTATTCATCAAAAATAGGTAAAATCTGACTTTATTTTTGTAAAAAAATCATATAAATATTTGCTTCCGCGACCGAATTTTCGAATTTTTCATCATAATTTAGCTAACAGAAAACATTGCAACAAGAAAATTGCTATTTCAAATGTGGTAGGTATTCTAGAATCCAGCCCATGTAGCTTACAATATACATCGTATTCCTTAAAATTAGGTAAAATCAGACTTTATTTTTGTAAAAAATCATATAAATATTAGCTTCCGCGCCCGAATTTTATAATTTTTTATTATATTTTATCCATAGTATAGGTCCAAAAGCATATTTATGAATGTTTTAACAAAAATATCCATTTCAAAATAGGTAAAATCTGTCTTTATTTTTGTAAAAAATCATATAAATATTTGCTTCCGCGACCGAATATTATGATTTTTTAACATATTTTAGCTAAAAGAAAACAATGCTACAAGAAAATTGCTATTTCAATTGTGGTAGGTATGCTAGAATCCAGACCATGTAGCTTACAATATACAACGTATTCATCAAAAATAGGTAAATTCTGATTTAATTTTTGTAAAAGATCATATAAATATTTGCTTCCGCGCCCGAATTTTATAATTTTTCATCATATTTTATCCATAGTATAGTTCCAAAAGGATGTTTATGAATGTTTTAACAAAAATATCCATTTCAAGAATAGGTAAAATCAGTCTTTATTTTTGTAAAAAATCATATAAATATTTGCTTCCGCGCCCAAATTTTATGATTTTTCATCATAATTTAGGTAAAAGAAAACATTGCAACAAGAAAATTGCTATTTCATGTGTGGTGGTATTTTAGAATCCAGCCATTGAAGCTTACAATATGCAACGTATTCATCAAAAATAGGTAAAATATGACTTTATTTTTGTAAAAAATCATACAAATATTTGCTTCCGCGACCGAATTTTATAATTTTTTATCATATTTTAGCTAACAGAAAACATAGCAACAAGAAAATTGCTATTTCAAGTGTGGTAGGTATTCTAGAATCCAGCCCATGTAGCTTACAATATACAACATATTCCTTAAAAATAGGTAAAATCTGACTTTATTTTTGTAAAAAATCATATAAATATTTGCTTCCGCGCCCGAATATTATAATTTTTCATCATATTTTATTGATAGTATAGGTCCAAAAGTATGTTTATGAATGTTTTAACAAAAATATCCATTTCAAAAATAGGTAAAATCTGACATTATTTTTGTAAAAAATTATATAAATATATGCGTCCGCGCCCGAATTTTATGATTTTTCATCATAGTTTAGCTAAAAGAAAACATTGCAACAAGAAGTTTGCTATTTCATATGTGGTGGTATTCTAGAATCCAGCCAATGAAGCTTACAATATGCAACGTATTCATCAAAAATAGGTAAAATCTGACTTTATTTTTGTAAAAAATCATATAAATTTTTGCTTCCGCGACCGAATTTTCGAATTTTTCATCATAATTTAGCTAACAGAAAACATTGCAACAAGAAAATTGCTATTTCAAATGTGGTAGGTATTCTAGAATCCAGCCCATGTAGCTTACAATATACATCGTATTCCTTAAAATTAGGTAAAATCTGACTTTATTTTTGTAAAAAATCATATAAATATTATCTTCCGCGCCCGAATTTTATAATTTTTTATTATATTTTATCCATAGTATAGGTCCAAAAGCATATTTATGAATGTTTTAACAAAAATATCCATTTCAAAATAGGTAAAATCTGTCTTTATTTTTGTAAAAAATCATATAAATATTTGCTTCCGCGACCGAATATTATGATTTTTAATCATATTTTAGCTAAAAGAAAACAATGCTACAAGAAAATTGCTATTTCAATTGTGGTAGGTATGCTAGAATCCAGACCATGTAGCTTACAATATACAACGTATTCATCAAAAATAGGTAAAATCTGATTTAATTTTTGTAAAAGATCATATAAATATTTGCTTCCGCGCCCGAATTTTATAATTTTTGTAAAAAATCATATAAATATTTGCTTCCGCTACCGAATTTTATAAAGCCAATGAAGCTTACAATATGCAACATATTCATCAAAAATAGGTAAAATCTGTCTTTATTTTTGTAAAAAAATCATATAAATATTTGCTTCCGCGTCCGAATTTTATAATTTTTCATCATATTTTAGCTAAAAGAAAACATTGCTACAAGAAAATTGCTATTTCAATTGGGGTATGTATTCTAGAATCTAGCCCATGTAGCTTACAATATACAACGTATTCATCAAAAATAGGTAAAATCTGACTTAATTCTTGTAAAAAATCATATCAATATTTGCTTGCGCACCCGAATTTTATAATTTTTCATCATATTTTATTCATAGTATAGGTCCAAAAGCATGTTTATGAATGTTTTAACAAAAATATCCATTTCAAGAATAGGTAAAATCAGTCTTTATTTTTGTAATAAATCATATAATTATTTGCTGCCGCGCCCGAATTTTGATTTTTCATCATAATTTAGGTTAAAAGAAAACATTGCACTCTGAGATAGCGCGT
>JAQOWZ010000356.1:0-53410 GCA_035578165.1 Stenolophus ochropezus
TAAAGTCAGATTTTACATATTTTTGAAATGGATATTTTTGTTAAAACGTTCATAAACATGCTTTTGGACCTATACTATGGATAAAATATGATGAAAAATTATAAAATTCGAGCTCGGAAGCAAATATTTATATAATTTTTTACAAAAATAAAGTGAGATTTTACCTATTTTTGATGAATAATTTGTATATTGTATGCTTCTTTGGCTGGATTCTAGAATACCTACCACACTTGAAATAGCAATTTTCTTCTTGCAATGTTTTCTTTTACCTAAATTATGATAAAAAATCATAAAATTCGGGGCGCGGAAGCAAATATTTATATGATTTTTTACAAAAATAAAGTCAGATTTTACCTATTTTTGATGAATACGTTGTATATTGTAAGCTACATGGGCTGGATTCTAGAATACCTAACGCACTTGAAATAGCAATTTTCTTGTTGCAATGTTTTCTTTTAGCTAATATGTGATGAAAAATCATAAAATTTGGGCGCGGAAGCAAATATTTATATGATTTTTTACAAACATAATGTCAAATTTTACATATTTTTGAAATGGATATTTTTGTTAAAACGTTCATAAACATGCTTTGGGACCTATACTATGGATAAAATATGATGAAAAATTATAAAATTCGAGCTCGGAAGCAAATATTTATATAATTTTTTACAAAAATAAAGTGAGATTTTACCTATTTTTGATGAATAAGTTGTATATTGTATGCTTCTTTGGCTGGATTCTAGAATACCTACCACGCGCTATCTCAGAGTTTTCTTGTTGCAATGTTTTCTTTTACCTAAATTATGATAAAAAATCATAAAATTCGGGCGCGGAAGCAAATATTTATATGATTTTTTACAAACATAAAGTCAGATTTTACATATTTTTGAAATGGATATTTTTGTTAAAACGTTCATAAACATGCTTTTGGACCTATACTGTGGATAAGATATGATGAAAAATTATAAAATTCGGGCGCGGAAGCAAATATTTATATGATTTTTTACAAAAAAAAGTCAGATTTTACCTATTTTTGATGAATACGTTGTATATTGTAAGCTACATGGGCTGGATTCTAGAATACCTAACACACTTGAAATAGCAATTTTCTTGTTGCAATGGTTTCCTTTAGCTAAAATATGATGAAAAATCATAAAATTTGGGCGCCTAAGCAAATATTTATATGATTTTTTACAAAAATAAAGTCAGATTTTACATATTTTTGAAATGGATATTTTTGTTAAAACGTTCATAAACATGCTTTTGGACCTATACTATACATAAAATATGATGAAAAATTATAAAATTCAAACGCAGAAGCAAATATTTATATAATTTTTTACAAAAATAAAGTCAGATTTTACCTATTTTTGATGAATACGTTGTATATTGTTAGCTACATAGGCTAGATTCTAGAATACCTAACACACTTGAAATAGCAATTTTCTTATTGCAATGTTTTCTTTTAGCTAAAATATGATGAAAAATCATAAAATTTGGGCGCGGAAGCAAATATTTATATGATTTTTTACAAACATAAAGTCAGATTTTACATATTTTTGAAATGGATATTTTTGTTAAAACGTTCATAAACATGCTTTTGGACCTATACTATGGATAAAATATGATGAAAAATTATAAAATTCGAGCTCGGAAGCAAATATTTATATAATTTTTTACAAAAATTAAGTGAGATTTTACCTATTTTTGATGAATACGTTGTATATTGTATGCTTCTTTGGCTGGATTCTAGAATACCTACCACACTCGAAATAGCAATTTTCTTGTTGTAATGTTTTCTTTCACCTAAATTATGATGAAAAATCATAAAATTCGGGCGCGGAAGCAAATATTTATATGATTTTTTACAAAAATAAAGTCAGATTTTATCTATTTTTGATGAATACGTTGTATATTGTAAGCTACATGGGCTGGATTCTAGAATACCTAACGCACTGGAAATAGCAATTTTCTTGTTGCAATGTTTTCTTTTAGCTAAAATATGATGAAAATTCATAAAATTCGGACGCGGAAGCAAATATTTATATGATTTTTTACAAAAATAAAGTCTGATTTTATCTATTCTTGAAATGGATATTTTTGTTAAAACATTCATAAACAAGCTTTTGGACCTATACTGCGGATAAAATATGATGAAAAATTATAAAATTCGGGCGCGCAAACAAATATTTTTATGATTTTTTACAAAAAAAAAGTCAGATTTTACCTATTTTTGATGAATACGTTGTATATTGTACGCTACATGGGCTGGATTCTAGAATACCTAACACACTTTAAATAGCAATTTACTTGTTGCAATGGTTTCCTTTAGCTAAAATATGATGAAAAATCATAAAATTTGGGCGACTAAGCAAATATTTATATGATTTTTTACAAAAATAAAGTCAGATTTTACATATTTTTGAAATGGATATTTTTTTAAAACGTTCATAAACATGCTTTTGAAACTATACTATGGATAAACTATGATGAAAAATTATAAAATTCGAGCGCAGAAGCAAATATTTATATAATTTTTTACAAAAATAAAGTCAGATTTTACCTATTTTTGATGAATACGTTGTATATTGTAAGCTACATGGGCTGGATTCTAGAATACCTAACGCACTTGAAATAGCAATTTTCTTGTTGCAATGTTTTTTTTAGCTAATATATGATGAAAAATCATAAAATTTGGGCGCGGAAGCAAATATTTATATGATTTTTTACAAAAATAAAGTCAGATTTTACATATTTTTGAAATGGATATTTTTGTTAAAACGTTCATAAACATGCTTTTGGACCTATACTATGGATAAAATATGATGAAAAATTATAAAATTCGAGCTCGGAAGCAAATATTTATATAATTTTTTACAAAAATAAAGTGAGATTTTACCTATTTTTGATGAATAATTTGTATATTGTATGCTTCTTTGGCTGGATTCTAGAATACCTAACGCACTTGAAATAGCAATTTTCTTGTTGCAATGTTTTTTTTAGCTAATATATGATGAAAAATCATAAAATTTGGGCGCGGAAGCAAATATTTATATGATTTTTTACAAAAATAAAGTCAGATTTTACATATACTTGAAATGGATATTTTTGTTAATACATTCATAAACATGCTTTTGGACCTATACTGTGGATAAGATATGATGAAAAATTATAAAATTCGGGCGCGGAAGCAAATATTTATATGATTTTTTACAAAAAAAAAGTCAGATTTTACCTATTTTTGATGAATACGTTGTATATTGTAAGCTACATGGGCTGGATTCTAGAATACCTAACACACTTGAAATAGCAATTTTCTTGTTGCAATGGTTTCCTTTAGCTAAAATATGATGAAAAATCATAAAATTTGGGCGCCTAAGCAAATATTTATATGATTTTTTACAAAAATAAAGTCAGATTTTACATATTTTTGAAATGGATATTTTTGTTAAAACGTTCATAAACATGCTTTTGGACCTATACTATACATAAAATATGATGAAAAATTATAAAATTCAAACGCAGAAGCAAATATTTATATAATTTTTTACAAAAATAAAGTCAGATTTTACCTATTTTTGATGAATACGTTGTATATTGTTAGCTACATGGGCTAGATTCTAGAATACCTAACACACTTGAAATAGCAATTTTCTTGTTGCAATGTTTTCTTTTAGCTAAAATATGATGAAAAATCATAAAATTTGGGCGCGGAAGCAAATATTTATATGATTTTTTACAAACATAAAGTCAGATTTTACATATTTTTGAAATGGATATTTTTGTTAAAACGTTCATAAACATGCTTTTGGACCTATACTATGGATAAAATATGATGAAAAATTATAAAATTCGAGCTCGGAAGCAAATATTTATATAATTTTTTACAAAAATAAAGTGAGATTTTACCTATTTTTGATGAATAATTTGTATATTGTATGCTTCTTTGGCTGGATTCTAGAATACCTACCACACTTGAAATAGCAATTTTCTTCTTGCAATGTTTTCTTTTACCTAAATTATGATAAAAAATCATAAAATTCGGGCGCGGAAGCAAATATTTATATGATTTTTTACAAAAATAAAGTCAGATTTTACCTATTTTTGATGAATACGTTGTATATTGTAAGCTACATGGGCTGGATTCTAGAATACCTAACGCACTTGAAATAGCAATTTTCTTGTTGCAATGTTTTCTTTTAGCTAATATGTGATGAAAAATCATAAAATTTGGGCGCGGAAGCAAATATTTATATGATTTTTTACAAACATAAAGTCAGATTTTACATATTTTTGAAATGGATATTTTTGTTAAAACGTTCATAAACATGCTTTGGGACCTATACTATGGATAAAATATGATGAAAAATTATAAAATTCGAGCTCGGAAGCAAATATTTATATAATTTTTTACAAAAATAAAGTGAGATTTTACCTATTTTTGATGAATAAGTTGTATATTGTATGCTTCTTTGGCTGGATTCTAGAATACCTACCACACTTGAAATAGCAATTTTCTTGTTGCAATGTTTTCTTTTACCTAAATTATGATAAAAAATCATAAAATTCGGGCGCGGAAGCAAATATTTATATGATTTTTTACAAAAAAAAAGTCAGATTTTTCCTATTTTTGATGAATACGTTGTATATTGTAAGCTACATGAGCTGGATTCTAGAATACCTAACGCACTGGAAATAGCAATTTTCTTGTTGCAATGTTTTCTTTTAGCTAAAATATGATGAAAATTCATAAAATTCGGACGCGGAAGCAAATATTTATATGATTTTTTACAAAAATAAAGTCTGATTTTACCTATTCTTGAAATGGATATTTTTGTTAAAACATTCATAAACAAGCTTTTGGACCTATACTGCGGATAAAATATGATGAAAAATTATAAAATTCGGGCGCGCAAACAAATATTTTTATGATTTTTTACAAAAAAAAAGTCAGATTTTACCTATTTTTGATGAATACGTTGTATATTGTACGCTACATGGGCTGGATTCTAGAATACCTAACACACTTTAAATAGCAATTTACTTGTTGCAATGGTTTCCTTTAGCTAAAATATGATGAAAAATCATAAAATTTGGGCGCCTAAGCAAATATTTATATGATTTTTTACAAAAATAAAGTCAGATTTTACATATTTTTGAAATGGATATTTTTTTAAAACGTTCATAAACATGCTTTTGAAACTATACTATGGATAAAATATGATGAAAAATTATAAAATTCGAGCGCAGAAGCAAATATTTATATAATTTTTTACAAAAATAAAGTCAGATTTTACCTATTTTTGATGAATACGTTGTATATTGTAAGCTACATGGGCTGGATTCTAGAATACCTAACGCACTTGAAATAGCAATTTTCTTGTTGCAATGTTTTCTTTTAGCTAATATATGATGAAAAATCATAAAATTTGGGCGCGGAAGCAAATATTTATATGATTTTTTACAAACAAAAAGTCAGATTTTACATATTTTTGAAATGGATATTTTTGTTAAAACGTTCATAAACATGCTTTTGGACCTATACTATGGATAAAATATGATGAAAAATTATAAAATTCGAGCTCGGAAGCAAATATTTATATAATTTTTTACAAAAATAAAGTGAGATTTTACCTATTTTTGATGAATAATTTGTATATTGTATGCTTCTTTGGCTGGATTCTAGAATACCTACCACACTTGAAATAGCAATTTTCTTCTTGCAATGTTTTCTTTTACCTAAATTATGATAAAAAATCATAAAATTGGTGAATACGTTGTATATTGTAAGCTACATGGGCTAGATTCTAGAATACCTAACGCACTTGAAATAGCAATTTTCTTGTTGCAATGTTTTCTTTTAGCTAATATATGATGAAAAATCATAAAATTCGGGCGCGGAAGCAAATATTTATATGATTTTTTACATAAAATAAAATCAGATTTTACATATTTTTGAAATGGATATTTTTGTTAAAACGTTTATAAACATGCTTTTGGACCTATACTGCGGATAAAATATGATGAAAAATTATAAAATTCGGGCGCGCAAACAAATATTTTTATGATTTTTTACAAAAAAAAAGTCAGATTTTACCTATTTTTGATGAATACGTTGTATATTGTAAGCTACATGGGCTGGATTCTAGAATACCTAACACACTTGAAATAGCAATTTTCTTGTTGCAATGTTTTCTTTTAGCTAAAATATGATGAAAAATCATAAAATTTTGGCGCGGAAGCAAATATTTATATGATTTTTTACAAAAATAAAGTCAGATTTAACATATTTTTAAAATGGATATTTTTGTTAAAACGTTCATAAACATGCTTTTGGACCTATACTATGGATAAAATATGATGAAAAATTATAAAATTCGAGCTCGGAAGCAAATATTTATATAATTTTTTACAAAAATAAAGTGACATTTTACCTATTTTTGATGAATACGTTGTATATTGTAAGCTACATGGGCTGGATTCTAGAATACCTAACACACTTGAAATAGCAATTTTCTTGTTGCAATGGTTTCCTTTAGCTAAAATATGATGAAAAATCATAAAATTTGGGCGCCTAAGCAAATATTTATATGATTTTTTACAAAAATAAAGTCAGATTTTACATATTTTTGAAATGGATATTTTTGTTAAAACGTTCATAAACATGCTTTTGGACCTATACTACGGATAAAATATGATGAAAAATTATAAAATTCGAGCGCAGAAGCAAATATTTATATAATTTTTTACAAAAATAAAGTCAGATTTTACCTATTTTTGATGAATACGTTGTATATTGTAAGCTACATGGGCTAGATTCTAGAATACCTAACACACTTGAAATAGCAATTTTCTTGTTGCAATGTTTTCTTTTAGCTAAAATATGATGAAAAATCATAAAATTTGGGCGCGGAAGCAAATATTTATATGATTTTTTACAAACATAAAGTCAGATTTTACATATTTTTGAAATGGATATTTTTGTTAAAACGTTCATAAAAATGCTTTTGGATCTCTACTATGGATAAAATATGATGAAAAATTATAAAATTCGAGCTCGGAAGCAAATATTTATATAATTTTTTACAAAAATAAAGTCAGATTTTACCTATTTTTGATAAATACGTTGTATATTGTATGCTTCATTGGCTGGATTCTAAAACACCTACCACCCTTGAAATAGCAATTTTTTGTTGCAATGTTTTTTTTACCTAAATCATGATGGAAAATCATAAAATTCGGGCGCGGAAGCAAATATTTATATGATTTTTTACAAAAATAAAGTCAGATTTTACCTATTTTTGAAATAGATATATTTGTTAAAACATTCATAAACATGCTTTTGGACCTATACTGTGGATAAAATATGATGAAAAATTATAAAATTCGGGCGCGGGAGCTAATATTTATATGAGTTTTTACAAAAATAAAGTCAGATTTTACCTATTTTTGATGAATACGTTCTATATTGTATGCTTCATTAGCTGGATTCTAGAACACCTACCACACTTGAAATAGCAATTTTCTTGTTGCAATGTTTTCTTTTACCTAAATTATAATGAAAAATCATAAATTTCGGGCGCGGAAGCAAATATTTAGATGATTTTTTACAAAAATAAAGTCAGATTTTACCTATTCTTGAAATGGATATTTTTGTTAAAACATTCATAAACAAGCATTTGGACCTATACTGAGGATAAAATATGATGAAAAATTATAAAATTAGGGCGTGGAAGCAAATATTTATATGATTTTTTACAAAAAAAAGTCAGATTTTATCTATTTTTGATGAATACGTTGTAAATTGTAAGCTACATGGCCTGGATTCTATAATACCTAACAAACTTGAAATAGCAATTTTCTTGTTGCAATGTTTTCTTTTAGCTAAACTAAGATGAAAAATCATAAAATTCGGGCGCGGAAGCAAATATTTATGTGATTTTTTACGAAAATAAAGTCAGATTTTTCCTATTCTTGAAATGGATATTTTTGTTAAAACATTCATAAACATGCTTTTGGACCTATACTGCGGATAAAATATGATAAAAAATTATAAAAATTCGGGCGCAGAAGCAAATATTTATATGATTTTTTACAAAAAAAAAAAGTCAGATTTTACCTATTTTTGATGAATACGTTGTATATTGTAAGCTTCATTGGCTGAATATTTTTGTAAAACATTCATAAACATGCTTTTGGACCTATACTGCGGATAAAAAATGATGAAAAATTATAAAATTCGGGCGCGCTAACAAATATTTATATGATTTTTTACAAAAAAAAGGCAGATTTTACCTATTTTTGATGAATACGTTGTATATTGTTTGCTTCACTGGCTGGATTCTAGAATACCTAACACACTTGAAATAGCAATTTTCTTGTTGCAATGTTTTCTTTTAGCTAAAATATGATAAAAAATCATAAAATTCGGGCGCTGAAGCAAATATTTATATGATTTTTTACAACAATAAAGTCAGATTTTACCTATTCTTGAAATGGATATTTTTGTTAAAACATTCATAATCATGCTTTTGGACCTATACTATGGATAAAATATGATGAAAAATTATAAAATTCGGGCGCAGAAGCAAATATTTATATGATTTTTTACAAAAAAAAGTCAGATTTTACCTATTTTTGATGAATACGTTGTATATTGTTTGCTTCATTGGCTGGATTCTAGAATACCTAACACACTTGAAATAGCAATTTTCTTGTTGCAATGTTTTCTTTTAGCTAAAATATGATGAAAAATCATAAAATTCGGGCGCGGAAGCAAATATTTATATGATTTTTTACAAAAAAAAAGTCAGATTTTACCTATTTTTGATGAATACGTTGTATATTGTAAGCTACATGGGCTGGATTCTAGAATACCTACCACACTTGAAATAGCAATTTTCTTTTTGCAATGTTTTCTTTTACCTAAATTATGATAAAAAATCATAAAATTCAGGCGCGGAAGCAAATATTTATATGATTTTTTACAAAAATAAAGTCAGATTTTACATATTCTTGAAATGGATATTTTTGTTAATACATTCATAAACATGCTTTTGGACCTATACTGTGGATAAAATATGATGAAAAATTATAAAATTCGGGCGCGGAAGCAAATATTTATATGATTTTTTACAAAAAAAAGTTAGATTTTACCTATTTTTGATGAATACGTTGTATATTGTAAGCTTCATTGGCTGGATTCTAGAATACCTACCACACTTGAAATAGCAATTTTCTTGTTGCAATGTTTTCTTTTACCTAAATTATGATCAAAAATCATAAAATTCGGACGCGGAAGCAAATATTTATATGATTTTTTACAAAAATAAAGTCTGATTTTTCCTATTCTTCAAATGGATATTTTTGTTAAAACATTCATAAACTTGTTTTTGGACCTATACTGCGGATAAAATATGATGAAAAATTATAAAATTCGGGCGCGCAAACAAATATTTTTATGATTTTTTACAAAAAAAAGTCAGATTTTACCTATTTTTGATGAATACGTTGTATATTGTAAGCTACATGGGCTGGATTCTAGAATACCTAACACAATTGAAATAGCAATTTTCTTGTTGCAATGTTTTCTTTTAGCTAAAATATGATGAAAAATCATAAAATTTGGGCGCGGAAGCAAATATTTATATGATTTTTTACAAAAATAAAGTCAGATTTTACATATTTTTGAAATGGATATTTTTGTTAAAACGTTCATAAACATGCTTTTGGACCTATACTATGGATAAAATATGATGAAAAATTATAAAATTCAAACTCGGAAGCAAATATTTATATAATTTTTTACAAAAATAAAGTGAGATTAGACCTATTTTTGATGAATACGTTGTATATTGTATGCTTCTTTGGCTGGATTCTAGAATACCTACCACACTTGAAATAGCAATTTTCTTGTTGCAATGTTTTCTTTTACCTAAATTATGATGAAAAATTATAAAATTCGGGCGCGGAAGCAAATATTTATATAATTTTTTACAAAAATAAAGTCAGATTTTACCTATTTTTGATGAATACGTTGTATATTGTAAGCTTCATTGGCTGGATTCTAGAATACCTACCACACTTGAAATAGCAATTTTCTTGTTGCAATGTTTTCTTTTACCTAAATTATGATAAAAAATCATAAAATTCAGGCGCGGAAGCAAATATTTATATGATTTTTTACAAAAATTAAGTCAGATTTTACATATTCTTAAAATGGATATTTTTGTTAATACATTCATAAACATGCTTTTGGACCTATACTGTGGATAAAATATGGTGAAAAATTATAAAATTCGGGCGCGGAAGCAAATACTTATATGATTTTTTACAAAAAAAAGTTAGATTTTACCTATTTTTGATGAATAGGTTGTATATTGTAAGCTTCATTGGCTGGATTCTAGAATACCTACCACACTTGAAATAGCAATTTTCTTGTTGCAATGTTTTCTTTTAGTTAAAATATGATGAAGAATTATAAAACTCAAGCGCGGAAGAAAATAATTATATGATTTTTCCAAAAATAATGTCAGATTTTACCTTTTCTTGATGAATACGTTGTATATTGTAAAATACATGGGCTGGATTCTAGAATACCTACCACGCTTGAAATAGCAATTTTTTTTGTTTTAGCTAAAATATGATGAAGAATTATAAAGTTCGGGTGCGGAAGCAAATATTTATATGATTTTTTACAAAAATAAAGTCAGATTTTACCTATGCTTCATGAATACGTTGTATATTGTAAGATACATGGGCTGGATTCTAGAATACATACCACACTTAAAATACGTTGTTTAGAATACCTACCACACTTGAAATAGCAATTTTATTGTTGCAATGTTTTCTTTTAGCTAAAATATGATGAAAAATTATAAAATTCGGGCGCTGAAGCAAATATTTATATGATTTCTTACAACAATAAAGTCAGATTTTACCTATTCTTGATGAATACGTTATATATTGTAAGCTACATGGGCTGGATTCTAGAGTACCTATCACACTTGAAATAGCAATTTTCTTGTTGAAGTGTTTTCTTTTAGCTAAAATATGATGAAGAATTATAAAACTCGGACGCGGAAGCAAATATTTATATGATTTTTTACAAAAATAAAATCAGATTTTAACTATTCTTGATGAATAGTTACGTTGTATAATGTAAGCTATATGGGCTGGATTCTAGAATACCTACCACTTTTGAAATAGCAATTTTCTTGTTGCACTGTTTTCTTTTAGCTAAAATATGATGAAGAATTATAAAATTCCGGCGCGGAAGCAAATATTTATATAATTTTTTACAAAAATAAAGTCAGATTTTATCAATTCTTGAAATAATAATATATTAATAATAATAATAAATACCTTTATTGGCGAATATTCAGCAATAGCTGTTCATCCATATTAACCTGACGTAACATTGTAATAAGTGGACATAAAATTTGAATTTATACCAAAATAAACAGATAAATAACAAGAGTGAATTAGTTACAAGAATTTAAATAAGCAGTTATAATAACTATGATATAATACTGTGATAATGAAGACAAGGATTTCAGATGAGTGATATGTTAATCTGTGCTAATATTTTTTTTACATTTTTAGCAAATGTGACAGGCTTGAGAGAAATAAGTGTAGATGAAATCTTATTGAGAGTCGTAGGAATAGTATAAGAAAATGTGCGTTTGTACAATGCGGAATTTAACTTAGGGATGTGATATTTCAAATTATTCCTTAAATTACGGTAATGATGATTTGTACGCAATGTTAATTTGTTATAAAGAGAAGAAGGAGATTTATTCTGAACTATGCGATGTGCCAAAGAAGCTATATGCAAAAATCTGGTCTGTTTCATATCCAACCAATTGAGCTCTTTTAAATAAGGCAAAACGTGTTTATGTCTTTGTAAACCATTAATGAATCTAACACAGCAGTTCTGGACCTTTTGTATTCTGTTGGCGTCAAAATCAGTAATGTGTGGTCCATAAACTGTATCACAATAATTAAATATAGATAGTACAAGACTACTGGATAGAATCATACGGTTGTGTTTTGATAGAATGAACCTGTTCATGAAGAGGTTCTTCAAGGCAAGATAAGCCTTTTTATCAATGGGGTTACATAATCAAAAAATCTGAGCTTATGATATATAAGAAGTCCTAGATTTCTTGCGGAATTTGAAATGTTAATATTGGCCTTATTAATTTTAATAGAAATGGCATTATTCAAAAGCAACTCTTTTCCTTTGATCTCATTACCAAACAACATAACAGTAGACTTAGATTCATTTAAATGTAAACAATGATTTTTGCAATATTGTGCTAATGTCTTCAAGTCCGCATTCATGTTATCAACGGCAGTTATGGAGTTACTTGGGTCAAATGCGTATCATCGCGTACATGTGAATATGACAAAAGCTTATACTTTTATTCAAATCGTATATTGAAAATAGAAGCGGCCCTAAAATAAAGCCTTGCGGTACACCTTTAATAATAGAACAATGACTGGTGTTAGTGTTGTCTATATTAACTACTTGAGAGCGATTAGTTAGGTAACTTCGTATGAATTCAATGCTATTATTATTAAAACCTAGAAAATGCAATTTAGCGAGAAGAAGTTCGTGATTCAATGTATCGAAGGACTTGCTGAAATCTAGTAGGGCTAAAAGTACGAGACATTTACTGTCTACGTCGTTATCAATATCATCAAGGATATGTTGCAATGCAGATGTAGTGCTGTAACCACGCCGAAAACCTGACTGAATTTCTGGTAAAATACTAAATTTCTCTAAGTATTCTAGAATTTGGGAGTGAGCAACTTTTTCAAGAATTTTCGAAAGCGTGGGGAGTATACTAATTGGTCTTAAGTCGTTAAAAGACGAGGGTATTTTTATTTTAGCAATAGGTTTGATTATAGCATGCTTCCAAACATCAGGTACTGTATTTTGCAAGAGACATTCGTTTATTAAGTGCGTAAGCTGCAGTACAATATCTGGAAATACTTTTTTAAGCATACTTAGATTTAGGCCATCAAGTCCCATAGAATTTGATTTTAATGAGTAAAAAATTTTCGATACATCAGATTCAGAAACTAGAGAGAAGGAGAAGGAAGTATAGTTATTGGAAAAACGATGAGAATAATAAAATTGCAAAACTTTATTATCAGGATCAGATGAAGGTACAGAGTTAATGAAATGTGCGTTCATTGCATTGACATCACGTAAATTACTAGGAATTAATTTTTTAGGTACTGCATGAGCACTGAATTCCTTAAAAGTGTTCCATAGATTGTTGTTGCGTGAGTTTTTTAATTTAAATTCAAAATATGCTTTCTTTTCCCTCTTAATCGCATCAGTAGTATAATTTCTTAAGCTTTTGTAATTATTCCAATGCTCTTGTGACTTGGTTCGTTTAAATTCTGATAGTGCATTATTTCTGTATTTCATCATTATTCGTATAACATCCGTCATCTATGGAGATGGAGTGTCACGGGTTCTAAATATTTTTATCGGTGCATATTCGTCAAGTAAACCCAAAATAATACCGTTGAAGGTATGTAATTTCAAATTAGGATCACGACAGGAAAAAAGTGTTGCCAGTCAAGACTGTTTAAACTATCAATAAGACTATCAATATCAACATTTTTCAGATCACGAAACCGCTTAATTTGTGGTCCCTGTTTATTATCAGAACTCAATTTCAGTTTACAAGAAACAGATCTGTGGTCAGTTACCTGATGCATATCTGTTACAGTAATATCAGAACAAATCTCACTGGATGAGGTAATTATAACATCTAAAAACGTTTCAGAGGTTGCAGTTATACGTGTAGGTTCTGTGATAAGTTGAGATAAATCAAATTGATCGAGTAGAGAGTTAAAGAGTTTGACAGAATTGCTATTTAATGAAAATAAATTTATGTTGATGTCACCAACACAAAAGATGTAATTAGGCTCAGTAAAAATTGAGGAAATAGAAGTTTCTAATGAACTAATAAAATCAACGTAAGAAGCTTTAGGGGGTCGATATATAACCCCGATAATCAGTTTAGTAGTACCCACACAGATTTTAACCCAGCATTGTTCCAAATGAACACTATGAGTATTGATATCATTTAGAACTCCACCTCCACGGCTCGATACTCTGTCATTATTAACCAGTACATAGCCCGGTATAGAAAAATTCTTACTATTATCATTCATCCAAGTTTCACTTACACCAAAAATGTCAAAGTTGTTACTGCAAATGAAATCCTTAAATTCACTGAAATGAGTGCCTAGTGATCCAATATTCACATGACCTATATGAAACATTAGTTATACTAAAGAAACAAAAGTCGAATATAAAGTATAATGTAAACGTGAACTAACTACCAGTTAATAATCAGCTGAGAATATTGAGAGGTCATCGATCTGATCAATAGACACAAACAAGTTTAAAGATGACCGTTTATGTACAAACAATCAGGAATAAATCAAACCCAGGATACGACAATAGATTCTCAAAGCAAATAGTAAAAATAATATGATAGGAAAATTGGGGAGTGATGTGAAAAATCACCACAGTCTTATTCACACAGTTCTTTTATTTTGAAAATGCGACCGGTTTCGGTTACTTCGTAACCATTATCAAGCGGTGCGACTACAAAAAATATTTATAAATTAGAAAAAACATCATTTTAAAAAGTCATTATCAAGTCAAAATTATAATTAAATATAACAAAAAAAATTTTAAAAAGAAACAACATATATATGTAAAAAAAATTATAAAAGATAAACGTTTAATATTAACAAAATAAAATGAATACTAATTAATGTCTAACAAAAAAATTTTTTGTGAGTACTTACACTGTAAAACTACAGAATTGGGTCACTACTGCCTTTACGGAGGAAACCAAACATTGAAACCAAAGAACCCATCAATGTTTTATAAAATAAAATAATTTTTAAAAAATCAAAAATGCAAAAATTGAATTAAATTTTACACAGGTATCGAACAGCTGTGAGATCAACGACACTGTATGAAGACAAGAGTAGAATGCAGAAATTTGCTAAAACTCGCAAGCTAAATTAAAGCAATATGTCCAGGAGCGGACTATTCTTCAATTCAACTTGATCGTTAAGGCAAAATTTCTTATCTCTACATAATGACTTCTTAATTTCAAAAGCTTCCAAAAAATCTAAAGTTTTTCCTTGGTCTATGATATGTAGTATTTCATAGTCTTTAGAGATATCAAAATTATGGCCTGTATCTATAAGGTGTTCCGCAAATGTGGAGTGGCTGTTTTGAAGCCTGAAAGCTCTCATATGTTCATCAAATCTTGTTTTAAACTTTCTACCCGTTTTTCCAATATAATTGCAATTGCAATCGCCACATTTCAATTTATAAACGCCGGATTTATTTAATAGTTCAGTTTTATCTATTTTTTTACATAATTCTTTTTTTAAGCTGGAAATTGGTTTAAAAACTATGTCAATATTGATTTTGCCAAGTAGATCTTTGATTTTATAACTAACGTCACCCAAAAAATTTAAACTAATTCGTTTAGATGTTTCATTGTTAACATTGTCTTGTGAAATGTAAGCTTGTTGTAATTGTAGCTTATATTTTTTCTTGTTAATTAATTTATCTACTATTTTTGGGTTGAAGTTATTCGCTATGGCAATCTGGTATAAGATGTTCTTTTCTTTATCAATATCTTCATCACTTAAACCATAGGATAGCATTCTGTGAACTGAACTATTGAAAATGCAAGTTTATGTTGAAAACAGTGATTGGAATCATTATGTATGGAATCTATAGTTTGGGTGGGCTTCCTAAATATGTTAAAAACAAATTTATTATTAATTCTATTGATAGTTATATCTAGAAAGTTTATATTTCGATTTTTTTCGATTTCAATGGTGAAATTTATGTTTTTATGCAAAGAATTAAGTTTATTATGGAAGCAGTTCAGTTCTTCTATCGAGCCAGTCCAAAAACATAACACGTCATCCACATAACGGTACCAAAATTTAATTTAATTTTCAATGTACTCTGAAAGTTCATTAAAAATTCTGGCTTCAAAGTTTTTCATGAATATTTCGGCTAAAGTACAAGAAAGGGGGGAACCCATCGCTAGGCCATCATTTTGTTTGTATACGGTATCATTAAAAATGAAAAAAATTTGTTCTATACAAATTTGCAAAAGTGAATAAAAGCTCACGCAAGTGTCATCGTCCCATGTTGAATTATGTAGTATTTCTTTTATTAGGTTTAAGGTTTCTGTAATTGGAATGTTTGTAAATAAATTTTGAACATCAAAGGAGATTAATATGCCTGTATTAGTTTCTTCCGTAAATTTAAGTTTGTTAATGAGATCAGTCGTATTTTTTAAGGAATATTCAGAGTGGGTCTCAAAATTTCTAACTAGAATTTGATTTAATTGTTTAGCCAGTGTGTACGTCGGAGAATTTATGAAAGATACGACTGGTCTTATTGGGTGATCCACTTTATGTAGCTTAGGTAGTCCGTATAGAATTGGTGTTGAGGGATTCATTGGAATTACATTATAAACATTGTTTCTATCCAGATATTCTTTATTTTGTTTGACAGTAGTTTTAACTTTTTTTAAGAATTGGTTTAAGGGGTTTTTCTTCAATTTTGTGAAAGTATCACAATCTAGAAAATGCTCTACTTTTTGAATATAGTTGTCTTTAGGAAGTATTGTTAAACAATTACCTTTGTCTGCTTTCGTTACTAACAAATTATTGATTTTAATTTTATTTTTTATGCTTTTTAGTGTTTTTAATATCTTTTTCTCTACGTGACTACCTTTGCTATTAACAATATTATTTTTATAATTATTTACAATGTGTGTCAAGTTATTTAAGATGTTTCTGTCATTAATATTGTCTACTATGTTATTCAATTCTGCAATGAACGTTTCAAATTGTTTAGAATTAGGTTTAAAAATCGGATTAAATTTAAGGCCTTTTTGAAGTAGGTTAATTTCATCTTTATTAAAATCGATGTTGGATAAATTTAAGACGACATTGTGAAATTCGTGGTGATTTTCGTGAGGCTCAACACTCTCAATTGTTTTTTGATTTTGTCGTTTTTTTAATTTAATGAGTCTTGATATTTTATTTTTCAGCCTAATATATTTCTGTCTGCTGATATGTGAAATCATTTCATTGCAGTCTTGTAACATTGCGTCAAACTCAATAAAATGCAAATTTTCATTTAAAATGTTAAAAATTATTTTTAAATTTAAGTCTAAATTATTTAAAATAATATATTGTTTTCTAATTTCTTGTCGGATGAGGGTTTGTTTAGTCTTCAGTATTGTGATATTGCTTACTGATTTGTGTTGTTTTCTGAATTGGTGTTCAATGTAGTTGGGGATGATGTTTCTTCTTAGGCAAGTTCTGTTGAACCAGATGTTCAGCCTCGTTTCTTCACGTTTTTGGAGTAGTCTTCTGTACCGAAGGGTGTGTGTAGCCAGACTCGCTGAATCCATGATATTGGTGTACACCCAAGTGTGAAAATATAATAGGAAAATTGGGGAGTGATGTGAAAAATCACCACAGTCTTATTCACACAGTTCTTTTATTTTGAAAATGCGACCGGTTGTTTTTGGACTGGCTCGATAGAAGAACTGAACTGCTTCCATAATAAACTTAATTCTTTGCATAAAAACATAAATTTCACCATTGAAATCGAAAAAAATCGAAATATAAACTTTCTAGATATAACTATCAATAGAATTAATAATAAATTTGTTTTTAACATATTTAGGAAGCCCACCCAAACTATAGATTCCATACATAATGATTCCAATCACTGTTTTCAACATAAACTTGCCATTTTCAATAGTTCAGTTCACAGAATGCTATCCTATGGTTTAAGTGATGAAGATATTGATAAAGAAAAGAACATCTTATACCAGATTGCCATAGCGAATAACTTCAACCCAAAAATAGTAGATAAATTAATTAACAAGAAAAAATATAAACTACAATTACAACAAGCTTACATTTCACAAGACAATGTTAACAATGAAACATCTAAACGAATTAGTTTAAATTTTTTGGGTGACGTTAGTTATAAAATCAAATATCTACTTGGAAAAATCAATATTGACATAGTTTTTAAACCAATTTCCAGCTTAAAAAAAGAATTATGTAAAAAAATAGATAAAACTGAACTATTAAATAAATCCGGCGTTTATAAATTGAAATGTGGCGATTGCAATTGCAATTATATTGGAAAAACGGGTAGAAAGTTTAAAACAAGATTTGATGAACATATGAGAGCTTTCAGGCTTCAAAACAGCCACTCCACATTTGCGGAACACCTTATAGATACAGGCCATAATTTTGATATCTCTAAAGACTATGAAATACTACATATCATAGACCAAGGAAAAACTTTAGATTTTTTGGAAGCTTTTGAAATTAAGAAGTCATTATGTAGAGATAAGAAATTTTACCTTAACGATCAAGTTGAATTGAAGAATAGTCCGCTCCTGGACATATTGCTTTAATTTAGCTTGCGAGTTTTAGCAAATTTCTGCATTCTACTCTTGTCTTCATACAGTGTCGTTGACCTCACAGCTGTTCGATACCTGTGTAAAATTTAATTCAATTTTTGCATTTTTGATTTTTTAAAAATTATTTTATTTTATAAAACATTGATGGGTTCTTTGGTTTCAATGTTTGGTTTCCTCCGTAAAGGCAGTAGTGACCCAATTCTGTAGTTTTACAGTGTAAGTACTCACAAAAAAATTTTTTGTTAGACATTAATTAGTATTCATTTTATTTTGTTAATATTAAACGTTTATCTTTTATAATTTTTTTTACATATATTTGTTATTTCTTTTTAAAAAATTTTTTGTTATATTTAATTATAATTTTGACTTGATAATGACTTTTTAAAATGATGTTTTTTCTAATTTATAAATACTTTTTGTAGTCGCACCGCTTGATAATGGTTACGAAGTAACCGAAACCGGTCGCATTTTCAAAATAAAAGAGCTGTGTGAATAAGACTGTGGTGATTTTTCACATCACTCCCCAATTTTCCTATTATATTTTCACACTTGGGTGTACACCAATATCAAAATAATATGAATATACAGTTAATAAAAAATCGAATAAATGTGTTATTTTGTTACTGTTATATATCTATACGTTAATATATTCACAAATTTATTATCTAGTTTTATTTTGACAAATGAATCCTTAATTAATACTTAAAAAACTAAATCAGAATCGAAGTTCTAAAATACAATTAAACAAACGAACATATTGTACCCATGTGTGCGCAATGTTATATATAATATAAGTTAACGTAACTCACTAAATTAGTTTCTTAAAGTCAGAATAGGTCGATATTTTGTGAATTTTATTTTTAATTTTAACACATATGAGACCATCACGTGACCAAGTATTATTAACCCCGAACTATTTCTTAGCTTCATTGATTAAATTTAGTCTGTTGCGAGTGAGGTCTTCCCGAATTACAATACCCGTACTATTTAATTTACTTTTTTTAGCAAAGACTGATGCACGATCATTGTATCTGCAAAATTTTACAATAAGAGGTCTGCACTTATCTGTGGATGGCTTCCCTATTGGATGTAAACGATTTATGGCAGATGGTTCCAGATAAAGGTCGAGTTTCTCCTCACACAGCTGCAGGACGAGGGCGTCGGTATATTCATTGGTCTTCTCCGGTACTCCAAATAGACGTAAACAGTTGCGCCTACTGTACTGCTGAAGAGAGTCTATTTCCTGGGCCATAGACTCAATCTGCTTTTTCTTCTGCTGCAGCTGAGTTTGCAGTTTCTTAATTTCATTTCTCAGGCCAGAAATTTCAGCTCTGAATACTGCCTCCACTTTCTTAGAGACTTGGGACACTATTTCATCACTAAGATCGTCATTGCTGACTTTGACGTTAGACCTGGTCTCCATTGCACGTTATTCGCGAGGCATGACGAATTATTTGTTTAAGAAAAGGTAAAAGAAGCTTCTGAGACACAACTGCTGCAGCACACACAAATAGGCACGTCTAGTCACTTCGAGCGCTCATTTATGAATGAAATGGATATTTTTGGTAAAACATTCATATTAATGCTTTAGGATCTATACTATGGATGGTTTTAAGCATTGGACATGCAAAAGTGACCAAAACGTGGTACCAAACAGATAATAAACATTTAATTTACGAATGTCATTTTAATGAATACGTTGTATATTGTAAGCTACATGGGCTGGATTCTAGAATACCTACCACACTTGAAATAGCAATTTTCTTGTTGCAATGTTTTCTTTTTGCTAAAATATGATAAAAAATTGTAAAATTCTAGCGCGGAAGCAAATATTTATATGATTTTTTACAAAAATAAACTCAGATTTTACCTTTTCTTGATGAATACTTTGTATATTTTAAGCTACATGGGCTGGATTCTAGAATACCTACCACACTTGAAATAGCAATTTTCTTGTTGCAATGTTTTCTTTTAGCTAAAATATGATGAAGAATTACAAAATTCAGCCGCGAAAGCAAATATTTATATGGTTTTTTACAAAAATGAAGTCAGATTTTACTTATTCTTGAAATGGATATTTTTGTTAAAACATTCATATTCATTCTTTAGGATCTATAATATGGATAATTTTAACATTGGACATGCAAAAGTGACCAAAACGTGGTACCAATCAGATAATAATCATTTAATTTTCGGATGTAATTTTAATGAATACGTTGTATATTGCAAGCTACATGGGCTGGATTCTAGAATACCTACCACTCTTGAAATAGCAATTTTCTTGTTTCAATGATTTCTTTTTGCTAAAATATGATAAAAAATTGTAAAATTCTAGCGCGGAAGCAAATATTTATATGATTTTTTACAAAAATAAACTCAGATTTTACCTTTTTTTGATGAATAAGTTGTATGTTGTAAGCTACATGGGCTGGATTCTAGAGTACCTACCACACTTGAAATAACAATTTTCTTGTTGAAATATTTTCTTTTAGCTAAAATCTGATGAAGAATTATAAAATTCGGGCGCGGAAGCAAATATTTATATGATTTTTGACAAAAATAAAGTCAGATTTTATCTATGCTTGAAATGGATATTTTTATTAAAACATTCATATTCATGCTTTCGGATCTATACAATGAATGGTTTTAAGCATTTGACATGCAGAAGTGACCAAAGCGTAGTACCAATCAGATAATAAACATTCCATTTTCAGGTATCATTTTAGTGAATACGTTGTATATTGTGAGCTACATGGGCTGGATTCTAGAATACCTACCACTCTTGTAATAGCAATTTTCTTGTTGCAATGTTATCTTTCAGCTAAAATATGATAAAGAATTATAAAATTAAGACGCGAAAGCAAATATTTATATGATATTTTACAAATATAAAGTTAGATTTTACCTATTCTTTAAATGGATATATTTGTTAAAACATTCATATTCATGCTTTAGGATCTATACTATAGATGGTTTTAAGCATTGGACATGCAAAAGTAACCAAACCGTAGTACCGTTTAGATAATAAACATTCAATTTTCGGGTGTCATTTTAATGAATTCGTTGTATATTGTAAGCTACATGGGCTGGATTCTAGAATACCTACCTCACTAGAAAGAGCAATTTTCTTGTTACAATGTTTTCTTTTAGCTAAAATATGATAAAGAATTATAAAATTCGTGCGCGGAAGCAAATATTTATATGATTTTTAACAAAAATAAGTCAGCTTTTAAATATTCTTGATAAATACGTTGTATATTGTAAGCTACATGTGCTGGATTCTGGAATAACTACCACACTTGAAATAGCAATTTTCTTGTAGCAATGTTTTCTTTTAGCTAAAATATGATGAAGAATTATAAAATTTGTGCGCGAATGCAAATATTTATATGATTTTTTACAAAAATTAAGTCAGATTTTACCTATTCTTGAAATGGATATTTTTGTTAAAACATTCTTATTCATGCTTTAGGATCTATACTATGGATGGTTTTAAGCATTGGACATGCAAAAGTGACATAAACGTGGTACCAATCTAATAATATACATTCAATTTTCGGGTGTCATATTAATGAATACGTTGTATATTGTAAGCTACATGGGCTGGATTCTAGAAAACCTACCACACTTGAAATAGCAATTTTCTTGTTGCAATGTTATCTTTTAGATAAAATATGATAATAAATTATAAAATTCGGGCGCGGAGGCAAATATTTATATGAGTTTTTACAAAAATAAAGTCAGATTTTACCTTTTCTTGATGAATACGTTGTATATTGTATGCTGCATGTGCTGGATTCTAGAATACCTACCACACTTGAAATAGCAATTTTCTTGTTGCAATGTTTTCTTTTATCTTAAATATGATTAAGAATAATAATATGTGGCCGCGGAAGCAATTATTTATATGATTTTTTACAAAAATAATGTCAAATTTTACCTATTCTAGAAATGGATATTTTTGTAAAACATCCATATTCATGCTTTAGGATCTATACTATGGATGGTTTTAAGCATTGGACATGCAAAAGTGACCAAAACGTGGTACCAAACAGATAATAAACATTTAATTTACGAATGTCATTTTAATGAATACGTTGTATATTGTAAGCTACATGGGCTGGATTCTAGAATACCTACCACACTTGAAATAGCAATTTTCTTGTTGAAATGTTTTCTTTTTGCTAAAATATGATAAAAAATTGTAAAATTCTAGCGCGGAAGCAAATATTTATATGATTTTTTACAAAAATAAACTCAGATTTTACCTTTTCTGGATGAATACTTTGTATATTTTAAGCTACATGGGCTGGATTCTAGAATACCTACCACACTTGAAATAGCTTTTTTCTTGTTGCAATGTTTTCTTTTAGCTAAAATATGATGAAGAATTACAAAATTCAGGCGCAAAAGCAAATATTTATATGGTTTTTTACAAAAATGAAGTCAGATTTTACATATTCTTGAAATGGATATCTTTGTTAAAACATTCATATTCATTCTTTAGGATCTATAATATGGATAATTTTAGCATTGGACATGCAAAAGTGACCAAAACGTGGTACCAATCAGATAATAGTCATTTAATTTTCGGATGTAATTTTAATGAATACGTTGTATATTGCAAGCTACATGGGCTGGATTCTAGAATACCTACCACACTTGAAATAGCGATTTTCTTGTTGCAATGTTTTCTTTTAGTTAAAATATGATGAAAATTTATAAAATTCGGGCGCGGAAGCAAATATTTGTACGATTTTTTACAAAAATAAAGTCATATTTTACCTTTTTTTGATGAATACGTTGTATATTGTAAGCTACATGGGCTGGATTCTAGAGTACCTACCACACTTGAAATAGCAATTTTCTAGTTGAAATATTTTCTTTTAGCTAAAATATGATGAAGAATTATAAAATTCGGGCGCGGAAGCATATATTTATATTATTTTTTACAAAAAAAAGTCAGATTTTATCTATTCTTGAAATGGATATTTTTGTTAAAACATTCATATTCATGCTTTAGGATCTATACAATGGATGGTTTTAAGCATTGGACATGCAAAAGTGACATAAACGTGGTACCAATCTAATAATATACATTCAATTTTCGGGTGTCATATTAATGAATACATTGTATATTGTAAGCTACATGGGCTGGATTCTAGAATACCTACCACACTTGAAATACGCGCTATCTCAGAGTAATGTTTTCTTTTAGCTAAAATATTTTATTTATTTATTGAACAATTTATCCTACAGAACATAAGTTCCAATTAAAGGTCAATTATAAGAGAAGTATAATAACAAAAGCCTTGCACAAAATTGCAATACGTACAAGAAAAAATACAAATTACACAGGAAAAGTTCATTTTATTAATACATACAATTTTAAATTAAATTTTTACAGATGTAAAATAATTAATCAAACTTCGTCTGAATGCACGAAAGGTGTCAGCAAATATATCCATACTGCAAGCAATACCATTGAAAATATTACACATTTGAAATAATGGTGATTTCATTTCATAGTTACTTCTAGCTCTGTTACAGTGAAACGCAAGCTTTTTTCTAGAGGTTTTACGGGGAATATTTAAGAAAAGATGACCTTTAATAGAGCTGTCATTAATAACATTATTTAAAACTTTATAGGAAATAAACAGGGTTGTATTTTACGTCTATTGAAGAGGGAAATAATTTTGAATTCAGTTAATAAAGAATCATAGTCTTTATCATAGCTGGGATATTGGTTATGTTTCTTATAATATCAATAATTAATAAATCGTTTTTGAATAGATTCCAGTTGAATAGAATAATTATTATAAATTGGGTTTCATATTTGTGAACAATATTCCAATTTTGATCTAACTAATGAATAATATAAACGTTGGAGAGTATACAAATTATGAAACGGTTTACAAGACCTTATAATGAACCCTAATGTTTTTAAACAAGATTTTTTTAAGTTACTCAATATGTAAATTGTAAGCTAACTTGCTATCAAAAATCACTCCAAGATTTTTAAATTGTGATATTCTTTCAAGATAAGTGTTCTCCATGATGTATGGATAAATATAAACGAATGTTTTGACAATATAGCTCATCAACTTACATTTACTAAAGTTAAAAAATAATTTGGATGATCGAGACTAAGTTTAAATCATTTTGTAAAAGAATACAATCTTGTAAACTGTTAATGATTCTAAAAAAATTTAAATCATCAGCATACAGCAGAATTTCGGAATTCTTGACAATATCAACGATATCGTTAATGAATAAAACAAACAATAATGGACCAAGATTAGACCCTTGAGGCACACTAGAAGTGGCAATATAAGGTGAAGAGTTATAGTTATTAATACGTACTTTAAGAGTTCTAGACTGAAGGTAAGATTGAAGAAGAGTAATAAGATCATTAAAATTAGTTTGTAATTTTTAAGAAGGACAGAGTGATTAACTGTATCAAAAGCTTTTCTGAAATCGGTATAAATAACATCAAGTTGAGAATTATCATGTAAAGAATTTAATGCATATTCAGTAAAATTAATTAAATTAGTTGTTGTAGATCTGCCCTTCACGAAACCATGTTGATAAACTGAAATAAGATTTTCAACACTGCCGTATATCTGTTTGTAGAGAATAGATTCAAAAAATTTTGAAATATGTGATAAAATACTAATTGGACGATAATTAGTGATATCAGATACGTCACCTGATTTGAAAATTGGACTTATAAAAGAAGATTTAAGAATAGAGGGAAAGACTTTATTTTTGATAGAAAAGTTAAACAAATATTTTAATGGTTCAAGAAATATGTGACTACAGGCCTTAACAATATATGCTGGTAAATTATCAGGTCCAGGATTACGACTAGGTTTTAAATATTTAATTGCTTCCAAAATATGATCATCCGTGACATAAGAAATATTAACAATGTTGTGTGTACAGTTATCTACCTTAGTGTTTGAAGTTGAGTAGTTTTGCTGTTCGGATGAAATATAAACACTGGCAAAGAAGTCGGCGAAACCCTGTACTATGCTAGATGTGTTAAAGTACTTATGATCATGAAGTTTCGCACATCCGGGGAAACTAGAAGATCGTTTTTTATAATTAATGAGATCAGAGGATAATGTAGATTCAACATTATTAATATATTTGTTGTATTCGATGTTAATTTGTTTTTTAATAGTTGTACGTAATTGTTTAAATTCAGTTAAATATTTTTCATTTTTATAGATTTTATATAGCTTGCGATAATGATGTTTTAGTTTTATTTTATTAATAATGTCAGTGTTGAACCATGGTGGATAATTAGAAGGACGCATGTTATATTTCGGTATATATTTCTCAAAAACGTCATATATTAATGAGTAAAATTTATTAAAGCAGTATCGAGATCATCATATTATCTAAGAAAGTTCCAATCAATTTGCGACAGTAAATTATATAAGAAGTAATAATTTGCAGCTGAAAAATTGTAGGTTGGGGAATTACGATTGAAAGTAACATTAGGGAATTTAATAATACAGTTAAAATTTAATGAAACCGATAAAGCAGGATGATGTGAGTCTTCATCAACAAGTGGATCAAGATCATGGGTAACAGTGCAGGGTAAATTACTAACAACTACATCCAATATTCTAGCTTTAGTATTAACAAAGTTATTGTATTGACATGCATTTAAATATACTGTAAAGTTTATAAAATAAGAAGTAAGATTATCACCACAATTGCCTCCATTAACTAAATTAGGTATATTTAAATCACCTACAATAATAAAATTAGAATTCGATATATTAAGAAGCAATTCAAGACAATCAAAATTGTAATTTAGCTGCTCCATATGTACAGGTGCAGGTAAATAGACAACAATAATAAAGATGAAGATACTGGGAGAAAGATGAACTTTTACACAAACAAGATCAGAAAGAGAAGAAGGATGTAAAGAGAAGTTGACAGACTGAGATTTAAATTTATTGTTAATAGCACATAAAACGCCACCTCCTCGAATTTTGCCACTCCTGAGTGTGTCTCTGTCTTTTCTATAAACATCGTATTGAGATGAAAACAATTCTGATGAGAGTACACTGTTATTAAACCAAGTTTCACTTAGACAGACGATATCTAAATCTGATGTAAATAAGTTATTATTGAGTGAATTTAACTTGATGTTCAATCCTCTAACGTTTTGATAATAAATAGTTAGTGAATTTGACATTCAAATGTGTAACAAAAAATAAATAAGTATAAAAATAGACAAGTAAACTTTTCAGTGTATGAAATGTGTGTATTTAAATAAAAAATAATTAAATTGAATTGGAAATATCTTGCTAATATTTGTTAAAAATGTTATTGACACTAGATGAAGTTTGAATAAATTAAGAATCAACTTTAAAAATACAATTTGAAATAAAATATAGAATCAAATGCAATATAAAGCATAGCATTTGACGCTCCAAATTTAATTAACGCAAATTTATAATACATTTATAAATCCACAAGTGTAACTCTCTTTATTGTTCTGCCAATTTTATCAAAAATAACACCGTCATTAGACCATACATTTTTAAAACCAAATTTTATGGACGCTAATTTTACTAACTCAAGTCTGTTTTTAGTGAGATCTTCTTTTATAGTGATTCCAGTACCTTTAAGTTTCCTACGATTTTGTAGTACAGCTGAACGGTGTTTATAAGAGGTGAATTTAATGATTATGGGGCGAGGTTTGGATATATTGTTTATAGTTGAATCCCTCTTACCGGTACGATGACATCGATCTATCATATCTGACACCACATTAGAACTTTTCATTCAACACAGAACACACAACATCTTCAGTATTTTCACCAACCACTTCAGAGACACCAAATAAACGAATACAGTTTCTTCGGGAGTACTGCTCCTGCTGGTCCAACCGATCCTCCAATAATTTAACTTGAGATGTTAATTCGATGATGACTCCTTCGTAGTGGGATTTTTGCTCCTCCAACTTCTTATCAAAACGATCAATAAGCTTGTCGAAGAGCTTACCGACAAAATTATCGTTTGATAATAGAGAGCTGATTGTGCGCTCAACAATAGCAGAAAAATCTCTCGTTGCGGACATTGTAGATCACAAAAAGGTATACGGAGAAAATTATGTAAATAAATATATACAACGATATAAAAAATAAAATAGTGCAGCACTAAAAAAAACACAGCGGAGCGACAAAAAAGCACGTCTACTCTAGGCAAGGCATGCCAAATATGTTGAAAAATTGTAAAATTCGGGCGCGGAAGCAAATATTTATATGAATTTTTACAAAAATAAAGTCAGATTTTACCTATTCTTAAAATGGATATTTAATAATAATAATATATAATAATATTTTATTTGTTTTTAGACTCATGGTCTTATACAAATAGATTGGCTTACAAATTACAATACATTTCCTATATTTAAATATATACATTTCCAATGTAATTATTATACAAGTCATTATACAAGTGGTTGAAATTAATAAATTTGTTGTTATATTTATTTATTCATCTAAACAAAAGCTCCTCAATTTGAGTGCACCGATCAAGAAATAAAATATATTATCCAATTTGGTTTTATTAAGGTTTGAGAAAAGTAAAAAGAATTTTATTCTCTGTTAGTCCCTGGAGATATCCTGTCAAGTACTGATCCCTTATGGGTTTATAGATTGGACATTTAATAAACAGGTGGTAAATATTTTTACTGCTTTGTGTATTGCATATTCTACATATATTGTTTGTCAATGTCGTATTTGATTTGATTTACTATTAATTTTAAATTGTCTTTACGCGATAGCCTTAATTGAGCTATAAGTCTTGTTTTTTGAAATGATGCTTGAAGATATAAGTAATTATCGTTACAGCAGTTATTATTCTCAATTGGTTTTATTAATCTGAAATCATCAGTATATTTCGAATTTATTAGTTTTCTAAATCTTTTTCTTTCAAATTTGTCTTAGCTGTTTCCAGTATTGTCTTAATTTCATATTGATTAATTTTTTGATTTTCACAAATCGCACCAAAGCCCAGTTCTTCTAATTTTATTCTTAACTGTGTGTACCAAATATATTCTATTTTGTTGTTCATTGACCTATCTAGTTCAGACAGACGATTATAAATTATTTTTTGATACCGATGTTTTTCTAATTTCAATATTTTGACCAACCAGTTGAGAGCGCGCTTGAGAATTTCTATTTCAATATGATCTAAATTCGCTTCTATTCTGATCATACAGTTTGGTGTAGATCTTGGTAATTGTAATATACATTTTATATATCTGGTCTGAAGTGCTTCAATCTTTTCTATAAATCTTAGTGCCCATACTTCTGACGAGTATAATGCCGTAGCCTGAACAGTTGATTGTAACAGTTTAAGCTTCTCATTCCATCCATTCGATTTACCTTTACATAGTATGGTGTTTACGTTACTTTGTGCTAGTTTGACCTTTTTTAATGCATGTGAAGAGTTAGATTACTCCAAGATAACAAAACTGATTTACTACTTCTATGCTATTATTATTGTATGTGAAGGAATAAGGAAGATTGCTTAGCCGACCTTTATGAAAGGGGAGGATTTTTGTTTTGGAATTATTTACTGTTAGTGAATTAATTTTACAATACTCGTGCAACAAATTTAATTTCTTTTGTACATCTACTGGGGAGCTACATAGAATTACCGCATCATCTGCGTAAGCTAGCATTAGCAAATCACTTAATCCATCGATATTTAATCCCTTCACACCAGCTTTTCTCAGATATTCTTCCAGATCGTTAATAAAGATATTAAAAAGTGTAGGGGATAGGCTGTCCCCTTGCATTACGCCTTCCGTCATCTCTACCGAACTTTCAATTGGGTACTAGGGTCTTGAAAAAAAAATTTTGCATTTCTATAAAAGTTAAAAATAATTCTAATAAGTTTTGAGCTGATACCTGCCTTGTACATTTTTTCCCATAATATATCATGTTTGATTGAATCGAAAGCACGTTTAAAGTCTATGAAAATTGCAAATATACATGCCTTTTTTAGCCGAAGGTGTAAATGTATAATAGAAGTTAAATTAAAGATGTTGTCAACAGTACTACGGTTTTTTCTAAAGCCAGCTTGATTTTCTGGAAGGATATTATTGCTTTTCAAAGAATTTTGAATACGAGAGTTAAGTATTAGTGTAAATAATTTAGAGATGCAGTTAATTAGGGCAATAGCATGGTAATTAAGACAGTCTCGAGTATCACCTTTTTTGTGCAACATAAATAGGTTAACTTGAGACCATGTCGATGGGACAGCTTCGTTTTCCATAATTTTGTTCTACAAGTTCAGAGTATAGTGTAACCAGTTTGTTGGTAGATGCTTCAGAAAGTCATTATTAATACCATCGAACCCAGTCGCTTTACCATTTTTTAATTTTTAAATTCCTGTTTCTAGTTCTCTTAAGCTAATATTTACGTCAAGTACTGGGTGTAAGCACTTACAAAAATTCTACCTTTTCCTGCATATTATTTTCATAACTGTATAGGTTTTTGTAAAAATTTGACCATTCTTCGGCGCTTATATCATTTACGAAATTATTTCTGGGTTTGAGTTTTCGAATTGTTTGCCAAAAATCAATATTATTTTTAGTATTTATTAAACTATTTGAGACTGTTTCTCGATAAATCTTTTTAGATTGATGTATCATTGTACGGTATTTGCGTTTACTTTCAATAAATTTTTTTAAGTTATAGTCTGTGGGCTGTTTTTTGTATAATTTTAACATTATTTTACTTTCTTTCTTTAGCTGTTTGCAATGAATATTAAACCCCGGTTTATTAGTATTAAAATTCTTATTTTCCGTTATTGTCTTTATTTGTAACAAGTCAGAATGTACTGCAGCATCTTTAATTGCATTTATAATATTGTTATTTAATTCCAATACATTTTGACTATTAAAATAAATATTTGGTGAATCATTTAATGATTTAACAAATGCTTCGGCTTTGTTTTCTAAAAATTCGAATTTTACTACAAATTTGTTGGCACGTTTGCCTACTTTTTTATTTACTATTCCACAATGATTTGTTACTAATGGCAGTACACAAAGGCAGTGATTTGTTGCTTCGAGAGTAGTAAGAATTTCGAACTCAAACATTGAATTCATTGTATGTAAATCTGTCCAAACCAAATCTATAGTACTTTTGCCGTTGTGATTGAAAAAAGTATACTTGCCAGGTATATCTCCAGCGGTACGCCCGTTGAGTACATACAACCCAAGATACACCATAGTTTTGACTAGCTCTTTACCTGTAAGGTCGGTGCCTTCATGTAGGGATACGCGAGATTCGGTTATGTTTAAATTTTGAAGTACTTCTTCATCTATCTGGTTAAGCTGTCCTATCTTAGAATTGAAGTCCCCTTGTATAATGACTTTGGTATGTGGGTCTGTATTACCTACAAAAGATTCTAATGAGTTTTCTAACTTTGAAATTATAAATTTATCATCTAAACTAGGTCTCAAGTATATTGTTGCAATTAAATATTTTTCAGACTTTACTTTAAATTCTAAGAAAAGCCAATGTTCAGTAGCTTCTACAACTTTAGTTTCTGAAAAATATTTATTTTTGCATACAACCATCAAGCCATTACTGGCTCTACCAATACTTTTCTTTTTTACAGCTTTTACATGAAATATATTTTCATTAAATTCGTGTAAAAAATTAGGTATTATAGTTATTTCATTATGTTGCCATGTTTCACAAAAACAAAGTATTTCACACATTGCTAATTTTTCTTTAATTTCCAAATCTAAATTAAATAATGAATTGTACCCGCTTAAATTCTAAAACATTATTTTTAAATTATTACATGAACGATTATTAGTTTTGTAGGACGTTAATGTACTTAACTTCTCATTTTTGTTGGGGAACGACGCTGATCTCTTCTTCGTTGTTGGATAGATGGAGGCGAAAAATTATGTGATGTTACTCTGCTTCTCTACGTATTCTTTTTCAACACGCTGTCGTTGTCTTGAGTGTGAATCGTCTCCAGGTGAAGTTCTGTTTCTTTTACCCTTCGCTATGTTATTTACTATGATTTTCTTTCCTACGAGTTTCGCTTGTTTACCATCCCTCCTTAGCTGTTTTACTTTCTCCAGGAGATGTTTCTTTTCTTTCCAAGCTTTTGTGGTGAAATCATCGTTTATAAATATCCGCGTACCTTTCAGATTATTTCTATTATCGATAATTTTCTTTCTGAGTTTCAGTGTTGCAAGTTTTACTATTACTGGTCTACTATAGTCTTGTTTCACTTTTCTAATCCTAAATACTTCTTCGATGTGGTTTGCCGTGATTGGAATTTGTAATAATTGTTCAATGATCGTTATAACCTTAGATTCGAGATAAAATTTATTCGATTCGTCTTCTTTTATACCTTATATACTTGTATTTCCAATTTTTCGACTTTTTCGTTTTGTTTGTCTAGCTTGTTTTCAAAGAATGAACAGGATTTTTTTACTTCCTCGATACCTTTATGGAATGTACTTATTTCTTTATTGATTTCATCGATCTTAGTCTCAATTGCGTCTAATTTAGACAGTTTGTAAAGAACTTTTTGTAAATCTTCACTCGCGCCATTTTAACAATGTTTACAATTTTAAATTTATTTTTATTAATTTTCACTTGTATTGTACTTATTAATTTGATATAAATGAACACTTTATATATGAAATGTTTGATATATTGTACGATATAATAGTTTCAAATATATGATAGCAAAAAAATACGTCTTTATTCTGCATTATCAATGTTGTTGGATATTTTTGTTAAAACATTCATATTCATGCTTTAGGATTTATACTATGGATGGTTTTAAGCATTGGACATGCGAAAGTGACCAAAATGTGTTACCATTTAGATAATAAACATTAAATTTTCGGGTGTCATTTTAAAGAATACGTTGTATATTGTAAGCTACATAGGCCGGATTCTAGAATACCTACCACACTTGAAATAGCTATTTTCTTGTTGCAATGTTTTCTTTTAGCTAAATTATGATAAAGAATTATAAAATTTGAACGCAAAAGCAATATATGATTTTTTACAAAAATAAAGTCAGCTTTTACCTATTCTTGACGAATACGTTGTATACTGTAAGCTACATGGGATGGATTCTAGAATACCCACCATACTTGAAATAGCAATTTTCTTGTTGCAATGTTTTCTTTTAGGTAAAATATTATGAAGAATTATAAAATTCGGGCGCGGAAGCAATAATTTATATGATTTTTTACAAAAATAAAGTCAGATTTTACCTATTCTTGAAATGGATATTTTTGTTAAAACACTCATATTCATGCTTTAGGATCTATACTATGGATAATTTTAACATTGGACATGCAAAAGGGACCAAAACGTGGTACCAGTCAGATAATACACATTTAATTTTCGGGTGTCATTTTAATGAATACGTTGTATATTGTAAGCTACATGGGCTGGATTCTAGAATACCTACCACACTTAAAATAGCAATTTTCTTGTTGCACTGTTTTCTTCTAGTTAAAATATGATAAAGAATTATAAAATTCGGGCGCGGAAGCAAATATCTATATGATTTTTTATAAAAATAAAGTCAGATTTTACCCATTCTTGATGAATACGTTGTATATTGTAAGCTACATGAGCTGGATTCTAGAATACCTACCACACTTGAAATAGCAATTTTCATGTTGCAATGTTTTCTTTTAGCTAAAATATAATAAAGAATTATAAAATTCGAGCGCGAAAGCAATATATGATCTTTTACAAAAATAAAGTCAGCTTTTACCTATTCTTGACGAATAAGTTGTATATTGTAAGCTACATGGGATGGATTCTAGAATACCCACCACACTTGAAATAGCAATTTTCTTGTTGCAATGTTTTTTTTTAGGTAAAATATTATAAAGAATTATAAAATTCGGGCAAGAAAGCAATAATTTATATGATTTTTTAAAAAATAAAGTCAGATTTTACCTATTCTTGAAATGGATATTTTTGTTAAAACACTCATATTCATGTTTTAGGATCTATACAATGGATAATTTTAGCATTGGACATGCAAAAGTGACCAAAAAGGGGTACCAATCAGATAATACACATTTAATTTTCGGGTGTCATTTTAATGAATACGTTGTATATTGTAAGCTACATGGGCTGGATTTTGGAATATCTACCACACTTGAAATAGCAATTTTCTTGTTACAATGTTTTCTTTTAGCTAAAATAAGATAAAGAAATATAAAATTCGGGCGCGGAAGCAAATATTTATATGATGTTTTACAAAATAAACTCAGATTTTACCTATTCTTGAAGAATACGTTGTATATTCAAAGCTACATGGGCTGGATTCTAAAATACCTACCGCACTTGAAATAGCAATTTGTCTGTTGCAAAGTTTTCTTTTAGCTAAAATATGATAAATAATTTTAAAAGCCGAGCGCAAAAGCAAATATTTATATGATTTTTTATAAAAATAAAGTCAGATTTTGCCTATTCTTGATGAATATTTTGTATATTGTAAACTACGTGAGCTGGATTCTAGAATACCTACCACTTTTGAAATAGCAATTTTCTTTTTGCAATGTTTTCTTTTAGCTAAAATATGATGAAGTATTACAATATTCTGGCGCGGAAGCAAATATTTATATAAAATTTTTTACAAAAATTAAGTCAGATTTTACCTATTCCTGAAATGGATATTTTAGTTAAAACATTCATATGCATGCTTTAGGATCTATACTATGGATGGTTGTAAGCATTGGACATGCAAAAGTGACCAAAACGTGATACCAATCACATAATAAACATTCAATTTTCAGGTGTCATTTTAATGAATACGTTGTATATTGTATGCTACATGGGCTGGATGCTAGAATACCTAACACACTTGAAATAACAATTTTCTTTTTGCAATGTTATCTTTCAGCTAAAATATTTTGAAGAATTATAAAATTCGGGCGCGGAAGTAAATATTTATATGATTTTTTTCAAAAATAAGGTCAGATTTTACCTATTTTTGATGAATACGTTGTATATTGTAAGCTACATGGTCTGGATTCTAGAATACCTACCACACTTGAAATAGCAATTTTCTTGTTGCAATGTTTTCTTTTAGCTAAAATATGATGAAGAATTGTAAAATTCGCGCGCGGAAGCAAATATTTAAATGATTTTTTACAAAAATAAAGTCAGATTTTACTTATTCTTGCAATGGATATTTTTGTTAAAACATTCATATTTATTTTCCGATTTTTTGCAAAACAAAAGTCAGATTTTACCTTTTCTTGATGAATACGTTGTATATTGTAAGCTACATGGGCTGAATTCTAAAATACCTACTACACTTGAAATAGCAATTTTCTTGTTGCAATGTTTTCTTTTAGCTAAAATATGATAATGAATTATAAAATTCGGCCGCGGAAGCAAATATTTATATCATTTTTCAAAAAAATAAAGTCAGATTTTACCTTTTCTTGATGAATACGTTGTATATTGTAAGCTACATGGGCTGGATTCTAGAATACCTACCACACTTGAAATAGCAATTTTCTTGTTGCAATGGTTTCTTTTAGCTAAAATATGATGAAAACCTATAAAATTCCGGCGCCGAAGCAAATATTAATATGATTTTTTACAAAATAAAGTCAGATTTTACCTGTTATTATTGATTACGTTGTATATTGAAAGCTACATGGGCTGGATTCTAGAATACCTACCACATTTGAAATAGCAATTTTCTTATTGCAATGTTTTCTTTTAGCTAAAACATGATAAAGAATTATAAATTTCAGCCGCGGAAGCAAATATTTATATGATTTTTTACAAAAATAAAGTCAGATTTTACCTATTCTTGAAGAATACGTTGTACATTGTAAGCTATATGGGCTAGATTCTAGAATACCTACCACACTTGAAATAGCAATTTTCTTGTTGCAATGTTTTCTTTTAGCTAAAATATGATGCAGTATTGCAATATTCGGGCGCGGAAGCAAATATTTATATAAAAATTTTTACAAAAATTAAGTCAGATTTTACCTATTCTTGAAATGGATATTTTAGTTAAAACATTCATATGCATGCTTTAGGATCTATACTATGGATGGTTGTAAGCATTGGACATGCAAAAGTGACCAAGACGTGGTACTAATCAGATAATAATCATTAAATATTTGGGTGTCATTTTAATGAATACGTTGTATATTGTAAGCTACATGGGCTGGATTCTAGAATACCTACCACACTTGAGATAGCAATTTTCTTGTTGCAATGCTTTTTTTTAGCTAAATTATGATGAAGAATTATAAAATTCGGGCGCAAAAGCAAATAATTATATAATTTTTCTCAAAAATATAGTCAGATTTTACGTATTCTTGATGAATACGTTGTATATTGTAAGCTTCTTGGGCTGGATTCAAGATTACCTACCACACTTGAAATAGCAATTTTCTTGTTGCAATGTTTTCTTTTAGCTAAAATATGATGAAGAATTATAAAATTCCTGCGCGGAAGCAAATATTTATATGATTTTTTACAAAAATAATGTCACATTTTACTTATTCTTGATGAATACGTTGTATATTGAAAGCTACATAGGTTGGATTCTAGAATACCTACTACTCTTGAAATAGCAATTTTCTTGTTGCAATGTTTTCTTTTAGCTAAAATATGATGAAAAATTATAAAATTCGGGCGCGGAAGAAAATATTTATATGATTTTTTACAAAAATAAAGTCAGAATTTACCTATTCTTGAAATGGATATTTTTGTTAAAACATTCATGTTCATTGTATTGTATGTTGTATGTATAAGAGGGTTTAAGCGTTTTGTCGCTTTTTGTCAACGCGACCTAAAAGATCTATTGTGACACAGCCCTTACTTAGTTTTTCGGAAGTAGATCCAGGTTTTTGATGAAGCCGATTATGGCTCCAGGAGTCAAGTTCTTGATTTTATCTGCCGTAAGATACCTCTTACCTAGTTGATTGAATCTCTGTGCAGTTACGGCTAGACATTCACACAGTATGTATTCCGACGATTCTTAGTCCTCTTCACAGAGTCGACAGGTTTCATTTCATTTTCAGATATATCAATTTTGTGCAAATGGTACTTTAAAGGACAGTGGCCAGTGAGAATTCCTGTCATTATATTAAGATCGTTTTTGCTGAGAGCTAGTAACTCTTTGGCGTTTGTCGAAGCTGGGGAAATGAATTTCCGAGCTTGATTGTGGCCCGGAAAATTTATCCAATATGAGCATATGTCAGATTTCTCTCAGTTTTTGACCACCTTCTTATGGTATCTTTGTGGAAGACCACATGAAGGTTCTGGCCCGTGGTATGAAAGTTTAGCCCCTTTTTTGCAAGTTCATCAGCTTTCTCGTTTTCTAGGATTCCCTCGTACCCTGGTACCCACCATAGGGTGACGTGGTTTGCTTCGGATAGCAATTGAAGGGTCTTCCTGCAGTTCCAAACTAGCTTTGATTTACATGTAAAGGCATTCAATGCCTTTAAAGCTGCCTGGCTGTCTGACATTATATTTATTAATGCTCCTTTTAGACCTTTATCTAGGTTTATGTAAGCACAGAGATTTATTGCATAAATCTCAGAATGAAAAATTGTAGAGCAGGTGCCTATGGATTCCTTAATAATAAAATTCGGGCGCGGAAGCAAATATTTATATGATTTTTTACAAAAATAAAGTCAGATTTTACTTATTCTTGAAATAGATATTTTTGTTAAAATATTCATATTCATGCTTTAGGATCTATACTATGGATGGTTTTAAGCATTGGACATTCAAAACTGACTAAAACGTGGTACCAATCAGATAATAAACATTCAATTTTTGGGTGCCATTTTAATGAATACGTTATATATTGTAATCTACATGGGCTGGATTCTTGAATACCTACCACACTTGAAAAAGCAATTTTCTTGTTGCAATGTTTTCTTTTATCTAAAATATGTTGAAAAATTATGAAATTCGAGCGCGGAAGCAAATAATTATATGAATTTTACAAAAAGAAAGTCAGATTTTCCTTTTCTTGATGAATACGTTGTATATTGTAAGCTACATGGGCTGGATTCTAGAATACCTACCACACTTGAAATAGAAATTTTGTTGTTGCAATGTTTTCTTTTAGCTAAATTATGATGAAGAATTATAAAATTCGGGCGCGAAAGCAAATAATTATATAATTTTTTACAAAAATATAGTCAGATTTTACGTATTCTTGATGAATACGTTGTATATTGTAAGCTACATGGGCTGGATTCTAGAATAACTACCAGACTTGAAATAGCAATTTTCTTGTTGGAATGTTTTCTTTTACCTAAAATATGATGAAGAATTATACAATTTGGGCGCGAAAGCAAATATTTATATGATTTTTTACAAGAATTAAGTCAGATTTTACCTATTCTTGAAATGGTTATTTTTGTTAAAACATTTATATTTAGGATCTATACTATGGATCGTTTTAAGCATTGGACATGCAAAAGTAACCAAGACGTGGTACCAATCAGATAATAAACATTAAATCTTTGGGTGTCATTTTAATGAATAAGTTGTATATTGTAAGCTACATGGGCTGGATTCTAGAATACCTACCACACTTGAAATAGCAATTTTCTTGTTGCAATGTTTTCTTTTAGCTAATATATGATTAAGAATAATAAAATTGGGGCGCAAAAGCAAATATTTATATGATTTTTTACAAAAATAAAGTCAGATTTTACCTTTTCTTGATGAATACGTTGTATATTGTATGCTACATGGGCTGGATTCTAGAATACCTACCACACTTGAAATAGCAATTTTCTTGTTGCAATGTTTTCTTTTAGCTAAAATATTTTATTTATTTTATTTATTTATTGAACAATTTATCCTACAGAACATAAGTTCCAATTAAAGGTCAATTATAAGAGAAGTATAATAACAAAAGCCTTGCACAAAATTGCAATACGTACAAGAAAAAATACAAATTACACAGGAAAAGTTCATTTTATTAATACATACAATTTTAAATTAAATTTTTACAGATGTAAAATATTTAATCAAACTTCGTCTGAATGCACGAAAGATGTCAGCAAATATATCATTACTGCAAGTAATACCATTGAAAATATTACACATTTGAAATAAAGGTGATTTCATTTCATAGTTAGTTCTAGCTCTGTTACAGTGAAACGCAAGCTTTTTTCTAGAGGTTTTACGGGGAATAATTAAGAAAAGATGACCTTTAATAGAGCTGTCATTAATAACATTATTCAAAACTTTATAGAGAAATAAACAGGGTTGTATTTTACGTCTATTGAAGAGGGAAATAATTTTGAATTCAGTTAATAAAGAATCATAGTCTTTATCATAGCTGGGATATTGGTTATGTTTCTTATAATATCAATAATTAAGAAATCGTTTTTGAATAGATTCAAGTTGCATAGAATATTTATTATAAATTGGATTTCATATTTGTGAACAATATTCCAATTTTGATCTAACTACTGAATAATATAAACGTTGGAGAGTATACAAATTATGAAACGGTTTACAAGACCTTATAATGAACCCTAATGTTTTTAACCAAGATTTTTTTAACTTACTCAATATGTAAATTGTGAGCTAACTTGCTATCAAAAATCACTCCAAGATCCTTCAATTGTTTTATTCTTTCAAGGTAAGTGTTCTCCATGATGTATGGATAAGTATAAACGAATGTTTTGACAATATAGCTCATCAACTTACATTTACTAAAGTTAAAAAATAATTTGGATGATCGAGACCAAGTTAATAATCTGTTTAAATCATTTTGTAAAAGAATACAATCTTGTAAACTGTTAATGATTCTAAAAAAATTTAAATCATCAGCGTACAGCAGAATTTCGGAATTCTTGACAATATCAGCGATATCGTTAATGAATAAAACAAACAATAATGGACCAAGATTAGACCCTTGAGGCACACTTGAAGTGGCAATATAAGGTGAAGAGTTATAGTTATTAATACGTACTTTAAGTGTTCTAGACTGAAGGTAAGATTGAAGAAGTGTAATAAGATCAGAAGAAAAATTAAAATTAGTTTGTAATTTTTAAGAAGGACAGAGTGATTAACTGTATCAAAAGCTTTTCTGAAATCGGTTTAAATAACATCAAGTTGAGAATTATCATGTAAAGAATTTAATGCATATTCAGTAAAATTTATGAAATTAGTTGTTGTAGATCTGCCCTTCACGAAACCATGTTGATAAACTGAAATAAGATTTTCAACACTGCTGTATATCTGTTTGTAGAGAATAGATTCAAAAAATTATGAAATATTTGATAAAATACTAATTGGACGATAATTAGTGATATCAGATACGTCACCTGATTTGAAAATTGGACTTATAAAAGAAGATTTAAGAATAGAGGGAAGGACAGTACTTTTGATTGAAAAGTTGAACAAATATTTTAATGGTTCAAGAAATATGTGACTACAGGCCTTAATAATATATAATAATGATAATGTGTTCCTGTATCTCCCAAGCGGAGCATAGGGCAACCGAACTCACCGAGCCGCAGTTCTAACTGCCGTACTGTCGGTTGTTTCATTTGCCAGCGCTACTTCTATTTAAGATGTATAGATGGCAAGTCTATAGCATCCGAGTGTGATACACAAGTAGCTGTGTTTTTTATTTTACGACAAATCACACGTTGTCGGTCGCTGGGACTTGAACTGAGGATTTTAGGTTCGTATGACGTCACAGCGAGCTAAAGATGTGCACTTGCTCGCTCAGCCATCCAGCCGACTAATAATAATATGCTGGTGAATTATCAGGTCCAGGATTACGACTAGGTTTTAAACATTTAATTGCTTCCAAAATATGATCATCCGTGACATAAGAAATATTAACAATGTTGTGTGTACAGTTATCTACCTTAGTGTTTGAAGTTGAGTAGTTTTGCTGTTCGGATGAAATATAAACACTGGCAAAGAAGACGGCGAAACCCTGTACTATGCTAGATGTGTTAAAGTACTTATGATCATGAAGTTTCGCACATCCGGGGAAACTAGAAGATCGTTTTTTATAATTAATGAGATCAGAGGATAATGTAGATTCAACATTATTAATATATTTGTTGTATTCGATGTTAATTTGTTTTTTAATAGTTGTACGTAATTGTTTAAATTCAGTTAAATATTTTTCATTTTTATAGATTTTATATAGCTTGCGATAATGATGTTTTAGTTTTATTTTATTAATAATGTCAGTGTTGAACCATGGTGGATAATTAGAAGGACGCATGTTATATTTCGGTATATATTTCTCAAAAACGTCATATATTAATGAGTAAAATTTATTAAAGCAGTATCGAGATCATCATATTGTCTAAGAAAGTTCCAATCAATTTGCGACAGTAAATTATATAAGAAGTAATAATTGGCAGCTGAAAAATTGTAGGTTGGGGAATTACGATTGAAAGTAACATTAGGGAATTTAATAATACAGTTAAAATTTAATGAAACCGATAAAGCAGGATGATGTGAGTCTTCATCAACAAGTGGATCAAGATCATAGGTAACAGTGCAGGGTAAATTACTAACAACTACATTCAATATTCTAGCTTTAGTATTAACAAAATTATTGTATTGACATGCATTTAAAAATACTGTAAAGTTTATAAAATTAGAAGTAAGATTATCACCACAATTTCCTCTATTAACTAAATTAGGTATATTTAAATCACCTACAATAATAAAATTAGAATTCGATATATTAAGAAGCAATTCAAGACAATCAAAATTGTAATTTAGCTGCTCCATAGGTACAGGTGCAGGTAAATAGACAACAATAATAAAGATGAAGATACTGGGAGAAAGATGAACTTTTACACAAACAAGATCAGAAAGAGAAGAAGGATGTAAAGAGAAGTTGACAGACTGAGATTTAAATTTATTGTTAATAGCACATAAAACGCCACCTCCTCGAATTTTGCCACTCCTGAGTGTGTCTCTGTCTTTTCTATAAACATCGTATTGAGATGAAAACAATTCTGATGAGAGTACACTGTTATTAAACCAAGTTTCACTTAGACAGACGATATCTAAATCTGATGTAAATAAGTTATTATTGATTGAATTTAACTTGATGTTCAATCCTCTAACGTTTTGATAATAAATAGTTAGTGAATTTGACATTCAAATGTGTAACAAAAAATAAATAAGTATAAAAATAGACAAGTAAACTTTGCAGTTTATGAAATGTGTGTATTTAAATAAAAAATAATTAAATTGAATTGGAAATATCTTGATAATATTTGTTTAAAAGGTTATTGACACTAGATGAAGTTTGAATAAATTAAGAATCAACTTTAAAAACACAATTTGAAATAAAATATAGAATCAAATGCAATATAAAGCATAGCATTTCACGCTCCAAATTTAATTAACGCAAATTTATAATACATTTATAAATCCACAAGTGTAACTCTCTTTATTGTTCTGCCAATTTTATCAAAAATAACACCGTCATTAGACCATACATTTTTAAAACCAAATTTTATGGACGCTAATTTTAATAACTCAAGTCTGTTTTTAGTGAGATCTTCTTTTATAGTGATTCCAGTACCTTTAAGTTTCCTACGATTTTGTAGTACAGCTGAACGGTGTTTATAAGAGGTGAATTTAATGATTATGGGGCGAGGTTTGGATATATTGTTTATAGTTGAATCCCTCTTACCGGTACGATGACATCGATCTATCATATCTGGCACCACATTAGAACTTTTCATTTAACACAGAACACACAACATCTTCAGTATTTTTACCAACCACTTGAGAGACACCAAATAAACGGATACAGTTTCTTCGGGAGTACTGCTCCTGCTGGTCCAACCGATCCTCCAATAATTTTACTTGAGATGTTAATTCGATGATGACTCCTTCGTAGTGGGATTTTTGCTCCTCCAACTTCTTATCAAAACGATCAATAAGCTTGTCTAAGAGCTTACCGACAAAATTATCGTTTGATAATAGAGAGCTGATTGTGCGCTCAACAATAGCAGAAAAATCTCTCGTTGCGGACATTGTAGATCACAAAAAGGTATACGGAGAAAATTATGTAAATAAATATATACAACGATATAAAAAATAAAATAGTGCAGCACTTATAAAAACACAGCGGAGCGACAAAAAAGCACGTCTACTCTAGGCAAGGCATGCCAAATATGTTGAAAAATTGTAAAATTCGGGCGCGGAAGCAAATATTTATATGATTTTTAAAAAAAATATAGTCAGATTTTACCTATTCTTGAAATGGATATTTTTGTTAAAACATTCATATTTATGGTTTAGGATCTATACAATGGATGGTTTTAAGCATCAGACATGCAAAAGTGACCAAAACGTGGGCTGGATTCTAGAATATCTACTACGCTTGAAATAGCAATTTTCTTGTTGCAATGTTTTCTTTTTAGCTAAAATGTGATAAAGAAATATGAAATTCGGGCGCGGAAGAAAATATTTATATGATTTTTTACAAAAATAAAGTTAGATTTTACCTATTCTTGATGAATACAAGGGCTGGATTCTAGAATACCTACCACACTTGAAATAGCAATTTTCTTGTTGCAATGTTTTCTTCTAACTAATATATGATGAAGAATTATAAAATTCGGGCGCGGAAGCAAATATTTATATGATTTTTTACAAAAATTAAGTCAGATTTTACCTATGCTTGATAAATACGTTGTATATTGTAAGCTACTTGTGCTGGATTCTAGAATACCTACCACACTTGAAATAGCAATTTTCTTGTTGCAATGTATTCTTTTAGCTAAAATATGATGGAGAATTATAAAGTTCCGGCGCGGAAGCAAATATTTATATGATTTTTTACAAAAATAAAGTCAGATTTTACCTATGTTTGATGAATACGTTGTATAATTTAAGCTACATAGGCTGGATTCTAGAATACCTACCACACTTTAAATAGAAATTTTCTTGTTGCAATGTTTTCTTTTAGCTAATATATGACGAAGAATTATAAAATTCGGACGCGGAAGCAAATATTTATATGATTTTTTACAAAAATAAAGTCAGGTTTCACCTATTCTTGAAATGAATATTTATGTTAAAGCATTCATATTCATGCTTTAGGATCTATACTATGGATAATTTTAGCATTAAACATGCAAAAGTGACCAAAACGTAAAACTAATTAGATAATAAACATTCAATATTCGGGTGTCAATTTAATGAATACGTTGTATATTGTAAGCTACAAAGGCTGGATTCTAGAATAACTACCACACTTGAAATAGCAATATTCTTGTTGCAATGTTTTCTTTTAGCTTAATTATGATGAAGAATTATAAAATTTAGGCGCGAAAGCAAATAATTATATGATTTTTTTAAAAAAATATAGTCAGATTTTACCTAATATTGATGAATACGTTGTATATTGTAAGCTACATGGGCTGGATTTTAGAATACCTAACACACTAGTACACAATAGTAATTTTCTTATTGTTGATAAATACGTTGTATATTCTTAATAAATACGTTGTATATTGTGAGCCACATGGGCTGGTTTCTAGAATACCTATCACACTTGAAATACCAATTTTCTTGTTGCAATGTTTTCTTTTAGCTAAAATATGATGAAAAATTATTAAATTCGTGCGCGGAAGCAAATATTTATATGTATTTTTACAAAAATAATGTCAGATTTTACCTTTCCATGATGAATACGTTGTATATTGTAAGCTACATGGGCTGGATTCTAGAATACCTACCACACTTGAAATAGCAATTACCTTGTTGTATCGATTTCTTTTAGCTAAAATTTGATAAAGAATTATAAAAATCAGGTGCGGAAGCAAATATTTATATAATATTTTACAAAAATAAAGTCAGATTTTACCTATTCTTGAAATAGATATTTTTGTGAAAACATTCATATTCATGCTTTAGAATCTATACTATGAATAATTTTAGCATTTGACATCCAAAAGTGACCAAAACGTGGTACAAACTAGATGATAAACATTCAATTTTCGGGTGTCATTTTAATGAATACGTTGTATATTGTAAGCTACATTGGCTGGATTCTAGAATACCTACCACATGTGAAATAGCAATTTTCGTGTTGCAATGTTTTCTTTTAGATAAAATATAATAAAGAATTATGAAATTCGGGCGCGGAAGCAAATATTTGTATGATTTATTACAAAAATTAAATCAGATTTTACCTATTCTTGATAAATACGTTGTATAATGTAAGCTACATGGGCTGGTTTCTAAAATACATATCACACTTGAAATACCAATTTTCTTGTTGCATTGTTTTCTGTTAGCTAAAATATAATGAAGAATTATAAAATTCGGACGCGGAAGCAAATATTCATATGATATTTTACAAAAAAAAGTCAGATTTTACCTATTCTTGAAATGGATATTTTAGTTAAAACATTCATATTCATGCTCTACAATCTATAATATGGATGGTTTTAAGCATTGGACACGCAAAAGTAAACAAAACGTGGTACCAATCAGATAATAAACAGTGAATTTTCGGGTGTCATTTTAATGAATACATTGTATATTGTAAGCTACATGGGCTGGATTCTAGAATACCTAATATACTTGAAATAGCAATTTTCTTGTTGCAATGTTTTCTTTTAGCTAACATATGATGAAAAATTATAAAATTCGGGCGCGGAAGCAAATATTTATATGATATTTTACAAAAATAAAGTCAGATTTTACCTATTCTTGAAATGGATATTTTTGTTAAAACATTAAGATTCATGCTTTATCATAAAATAAAAAAATGGCGAATGATGATAGTAGTGCTCTTGGTTCTCTTAATACAAAAAAGAATTATTGCAAAATATGTAAACGTTGTGCGGTAACAAACACGGTGACATGTTCCATTTGTGCTTCTGTACTTCACATAAATTGCTGTGCAAAAAAAAAATTAGTGATAAGTGACAATACAACAAAATGTTGTGCTCAAAGTCTAGTTGACACAAGTGATGCTTTGGACTCTTTGACAAGCGAAATTGAATGTGCGCGCCTGGAAATAATGTATCTAAAAAAACTAATTAGTGAAAAAGACTCAATAGTAAAAGATAAGAGTAAAATAATTAAAGATAAAGAAATGATAATATCTTTATTAAATAAACAAATAGTTACCACTCCAAAGGACATACCAGTGTCATCTATCGTCAAAAGTGTCGATACAAATAAACAATTTCATTTGAAAACAAATACTCAAGCGACACCTGACAAAATCTTAACAAGTCAGGTAGCGCAAAACACGACACCTGCAAGGTCAAAACCTTCAAATAAAAATAATAATGAACATAACCAAACAAAAAATGTAGTCGATCACGACAAAATACTGAACAATATGAGTAAAATTGACAAAGACCCAAAATTGTGGACTGAAGTAGTACGCAAAAAAAGAACACAAAAGAAGGTAGGAGTTGTAGGAAATGCAAAGGATGTAACTTCGATAAAAACTGCACCAAAGAAGGCATTTGTTTATGCGTCACGCATTAAACCAGGCACAAGCGCTGCAGAACTAACAGCTTTCCTTCAAACCGATTTTCCTGAAGTCATAGTGCAAGATGTTGATTCTAAATATCCACAACATTATTCGTCCTTTAAAATAATTGTAAACTTATCCAATTTCAATGAAATTATGAAGCCCGAAAGATGGCCCACTGGTGCATACATCTCTAGGTTTTTTCAGCAGCGGAGCCAGCATCAGAAGAAAGTATGACGTCCCATACCACCTACCATGATCAACATGTCCTGAGCAACTCAGTTGTTAATTCGCAGTCACTAAGCATTGTCCATCAGAACATTCAGTGCCTAAGGCACAAAGTGGAAGAGCTTGAATATTTTTTAGATTCATTATCGTGCGACATTTTATGTCTTTCTGAACACTGGCTCTTTGAACATGAACCCCCTTCCTACAACATTAAAGGTTTTGAGCTTGCATGTTCATTCACCCGAAGTTGTCATATACATGGAGGTGTTATAATATATTGTAAAAAACAACTCAATTTTCAAAACATTGATTTTATAAAAGATTTTAATATTGAATTCGTTTTTGAATGCTGTGGAGTAAAATTTAAACAAAGTAATATTTTGCATTACGTATTATTGGTATACAGGTCACCTGACTCAAATTTAAACTTATTTTTAAAACAATTAGATATTTGCCTGTCAAAAATTTTAGTAAAAGACAAAGACGCAAATATATTTATTTTAGGAAACTTCAACGTCAATGTCCTTTCAGAGAGTAACGAGAAAAAAACTTTCTTAGACACTTTGCATATACATAACTTATATCACACTATAAATGAACCAACGCGTATTACGGCAAATAGCAAAACTTGTGTTGATAATATTATCACAAATATCTCTCAAAATAAATACTCTGTGAAAGTCATCCATAATAACATTTCTGATCATTCAGCCCAATGTATAACAGTAAATTACACAAATGATAACAATTTAAAAAATACTTCAAATATAGTTAAAAAAAGAATATTTTCCGAAAGCAATATGTACCATTTTAAATTTTTACTTTCAAAGGAAACCTGGCACAATGTATTAAATGAAGATGATGTAAACCAATCCTTCAATAATTTTTTGGAGACTTTTCTGCATTACTTTGAACTTTCCCACCCAAAAACAATAATAAAAAATAATCGCCATAAAAATAAATCCTGGATAACCCATGATATTAAATTGTGGTCTCAAAAATTTAAACAGTTATACGACTTTTATAAATTAGGGCTCATTAACAAACAAAAATATAATACATATAAACACGAATATCGTACCCATATACTCAATGCAAAAAGAGATTTCAATAAAACCAATATAAAAAACTGTGGTAATAATACAAAACAAATATGGAACATTATAAATAACAACTTAAACGACAAGTCTACTTGTAATAAAAAAATTAGTAGTCTTACAGATGGCACAAAAACAGTTGTTAGTCCAGTAGATATTGCTAACATGTGTAATAATTATTTTATAAATCTTCCACAGAACATTAAACATGATCTACCCACAAATTCTCATCAAAACTCAAATTATAATGTCACAAAATGTGCAACATCTATTTTCGTAGACCCTATTACTGAACCCGAGCTCATTTCTTTAATTAAATCACTAAAAAATTCTTCTGCAGGAATTGATGAGATTTCTAGTAACGTACTGAAAAGTTGTCATGAACAGATTCTTACGCCATTACTGCATTGTATAAATTTATCCATTTCAAATGGTATTTTCCCAGACAGGTTAAAACTGCTTAAAGTTATTGCTTTACACAAAAAAGGGGATAAATCAAATGTAGCAAATTATCGTCCTATTACTATAGTCTCCGCTTTTCATAAACTTTTTGAAAAAAGTATGTTATTAAGAATTCTCACATTTCTGAAAAAGAATACAATCTTAATTGAAGAACAACATGGATTCAGAAAAGGCTGCAGCACAACATCTGCCTTGTTAAATTTTTTAGATGAGATTTATAACACAGTAGATAAAGGTAACAACATACATGGCATATTCTTAGATTTGTCGAAGGCCTTTGACTGCGTAAACCACGAAATGCTCTTGGATATTTTGGATAATCATGGTTTCAGAGGAATCTGTAATGATTGGTTCCGTTCATATCTCAGTAACAGAAAGCAATTTGTGTTTTACGAAAGTCAAAGGTCCGTGTCTCAGCCAGTGAATTGTGGTGTACCGCAAGGCTCGATTTTGGGACCAATATTGTTTATTCTTTATATTAATGGAATAAAAAATATGCTCCCCTACCACCGTTTCGTCTTGTATGCAGATGATGTTGCTTTTTTATCACCAACAGTACACGAAATATCTAATATTGTTGACAACTTATCTCTTTGGTTTGCCTCTTTAAATCTTGGACTTAACATTAATAAATCGACAATGATTAGTTTTTCAAATACTAATAAAAATAATAACATATCTATAAATTGTAGTGGGCAATCATTGGTACATGTTAACAATACTAAAGTTCTAGGTTTACATATTCAAGAAAATTTAAAGTGGGATACACATGTCGATTCAATTTGTAGTACTTTGTCTTCGTTATGTTATGTAATTAAAAGACTAAAATGTATGACAGATGTTCATATAACTAAAACTTTTTACTTTTCCAAATTCTACTCCATATTATGTTACGGAATAATTTTTTGGGGAAATTCTTCCAGTGCTATTCGTGCTTTTAAACTTCAGAAACATGCGTTGAGAAACATATTTTCTTTGAACAAAAGATCATCCTGTAAAGATATTTTTAAAACAGAAGGTTTTTTAACTTTACCTTGTATTTATATTTATAATGTTGTTCTACTTACTAAAACTAATATAAATAAATTGCCTACAAAAAGCGATATTCATGGATACGATACTCGTGGAAAACTAAATCTTCAAATACCCAAAATTAGACTAAATAAAACAAAAAGTAACCCAAATTATTATGGATTGGTCTTATACAATAAACTGCCTAATACTCTCAAAGATATTACTGATATTAATAAGTTTAAAAGAGAAATAAAAAACTATTTAATAAAAAAAGCATATTATGATGTAATGAATTCATAAATGATAACTTTTAATATAGTGCTATTTTATATTGCATATTTTTTTTCATGTATTTATTTGTACATTTTTTCATGTATGTATTATTGTACACTTTTTTCATGTATTCTTTATATATTTTGACTTTTTCTATACCGCTGTATTATGGTCGTTGGAAATAAAAATTATTATTATTATTATTATTATTATTATTATCATCTATACTATGGATGAATTTTAGCAGACATGCAAAAGTGACCAAAACGTGGTTATTTATTTACAAATATAAAGTCAGATTTTACCTTTTCTTGATGAATACGTTGTATATTGTAAGTTACATGGTCTGGATTCTAGAATACCTACCACACTTGAAATAGCAATTTTCTTGTTGCAATGTTTTCTTTTAGCTAAAATATGATGAAGAATTATAAAATTCGGGCGCGGTAGCAAATTTTATGTAATTTTTTACAAGAATAAAGTCTGATTTTACCTATTCTTGTTAAATACTTTGTATATTGTAAGAAATAGAAATTTTCTTGTTGCAATGTTTTCTTTTAGGTAAAATATGATAAAAAATTATAAAATTCGGAAGCATATATTTATATGATTTTGTACAACATAAAGTCAGATTTTACCTATTCTTGATAAATACGTTGTATATTGTAAGCTACATGGGCTGGATTCTAGAATACCTACCACACTTGAAATAGCAATTTTCTTGTTGCAATGTTTTCTTTTAGCTAAAATATGATTATGTATTATAATATTCGGGCGCGGAAGCAAATTTTTATATGATTTTTTACAAAAATAAAGTCAGGTTTTACCTATTCTTAATAAATAAGTTTTATATTGTAAGCTACGTGGGCTGGATTCAAGAATACCTACCACACTTAAAATAGCAATTTTCTTGTTGCAATGTTTTCTTTTAGCTAAAATATGATGAAGAATTATAAAATACGGGTGCGGAAGCTAATATTTATATGATTTATTACAAAAATAAAGTCAGATTTTACCTATTCTTCATGAATACGTTGTATATTGTTAGTTACATGGGCTGGATTCTAGAATACCTACCACACTTGAAATAGCAACTTTCTTGTTGCAATGTTTTTTTTTTAGCTAAATAATGATAAAGAATTATAAAATTCGGGCGCGGAAGCAAATATTTTTATGATTTTTTACAAAAATAAAGTCAGATTTTACCTATTCTTGAAATAGATATTTTTGTTAAAACATTCATATTCATGCTTTATCATCTATACTATGGATGGTTTTAAGCATTGGACATGCAAAAGTGACCAAAACGTGGTACCAATCATATAAAAAAGCTTCAATTTTCAGGTGTCATTTTAATTAATACGTTGTATATTGTTTGACAATTTGATGATACTCCATCAATAATAACTACTTGTTCCCGATTTTGTAAGTATGATGTTAATAATTCCAAAGGTATGCCATTTATACCGTAATATTTAAGTTATTGAATGAGGATTTTATGAGAAACGTCCATTCCGAAAACCAAACTGATTATTATTTAGAATGTTATTATCATCAAAAAATTTTAACAATCTATTTTTTAGAATATACTCAATCACTTTAGATAAGGTAGGGATTATAGAAATTGGTCTGTAATTTTTTACTTTATTAGATTCTTCTTTTTTAAAAAGTGGTATTACTTTAGTTTTCTTAAAAGAGTCTGTAAAAATGCCGTTTCTAAAACATTAATTGATTAATGAAGATAAAGGTTCAACAATAAAGTCAATAAGCTTTTTTAAAAAATTATTGCTCATATTGTACAAATCCAAACAGTTAGAGTTATTCAATGATTTAATTGCATTGTACACTTCTACTACATCAGTGAGATGAAGAATAAAATTGCAATTGGGAGGGTCGGTAACACTCAGCAAAATATCTTCTGCATTAAACTGACAATCTATAATGTTTTTAATAATATTGATCGCTACTGTTGTGAAGTAATCATTAAAGTCATCGGGTTGTAGATTTTGATGCATAGATTTAGAAATGCTCTTATTGCGTTCTGAGTTTATTAATCGCCGACTATCTTTACATATATTGTTGGAAGTATCAAGAAAATTACTGTATGCTGTTTTTTTTTGCTATTTGGATTTTCGTTCTATATTCTTTTGTTTTATATAGTTTTTTAAAGTGTTCACTTTTGTTGCTATTAAAACAAATACTAGTAGATTTTAATTCCTTTCTCAGTTTCTTTAAATTTGAATTAAACCAAAATACAGGTGGCTGATCTGATTTAACTACGCGTTGTTTCTGTAGAAAAAATAAATCTATTAGATATATTAACCAATTAATTAAGAATGATGCATGATCTTCAACTAACAAACAGCAATTAGTTAAGACATTATTAAAGTCAGTTACAAATAAAGCATACTTGAAATGTTCGATATTTCTCTGAGAAACAATCCTAACACTTTTATTTCCTGGATTTTGTAAATTTTTAATCTTTAAAAGAACGAAATATTGACCGAAGTGATCGGAGAGACAAGGATCTATAACACCGGCTACAAATTTTTCAGGAAGTAGATTTGTAATAAAATTGTCAATAGAGCTACTCGACTTTTCAGTTACTCTAGTAGGCTCCACAATAGTAGCTGTAAGTCTATAAGAACTAATTAAATTTTTTAGAACGAGCGTTTCATTCTTAGAGCAAATTTTTGAGAATTCAATATTCAAATCTCCAGCGATTATAATATGTATATTAAAGGTCTGGAGATCATTTAAAAGTTTTTCAAAATTATTCATAAATAAAGAAAAGTTACCTTTTCCAGTCCTATAGACTACAATCAAAATAACATTGTGGTCCACTAGTTCAGCACCACAGAGTTCAATATTAAATAATTCATTGTAGATGCCCAGGTCTAATAATTTATATGTTATATTATTTTTTGCAAAAATAACAACACCACCATGCATTTTTCGTTCTCTACATACAAATGAGATTTGATTATAAGGATACAAATTAACTGTTTGTAAAGATTTTTTATCGAGCCAATGCTCAGTTATACAAATAATGTCAAAAGGATAATCATTTAGAAATAAAGCTAATTGATCAATTTTGTTACCTAAAGCCTGAATATTGACATGAAATATACTTACTTCACAATTTTTATGATTACTTATTAAATCATTTACATCTGATGTTATTTGATTTGGGTTAATGGGTATCGTTTTTGAAAAAAATGGTTTAATGTACACCCCAGCTGGCCAAATAGAAGGGTCCAGCACTTTGTCTTTATTATTGTGGTGAACTGAGATCTTGAAGGATGAATATTCCTCTGGATACTTAGAATTTAATTTAATTGTTTTAACTTCGAGAAATTTTTTATGTAAATAATTTTGAATGTCACTTTCACTGGTACTTGGATCTATTCTATAAACGTGATATGAAGTTAATCGAGGTACAGCTTTTATTGTTGTTTCATTAGTGTTTGAATCAATATTTCCAACACAAGCTTTAAATGATTTAATTTTGTTTTTAGGCTGTAAAAAATCTTTATTTTTAGTAACAGTACTTTCTGTTTTATTTTTATTTTCCAAAACACTTTTTGTCTTGTTGTCAATATTTTTATTTTGTTTAACACTGCCATTTTGCTCTTTATTACTTTCCGTATTTGACGCGTTTGGCTGAGTCGGTATTACAGAAGAAATTTTATTTAAATTTAAATTTGTCGGATTTTTTTTGACACGAGCAGTTTCTGTTAACTCATTACTAGATGGCTCATTATGATCATTTTTGCCTTTAGTATTTAATTAAAGCACATGGTCATTTAATACATTTATGGTGTGTATTTAATTTAAAATGGAGGTATATTTGTTTTTAATAATTAATTTTAAATAATGAATTTTACATTTTAAAATATGTATTAAATTAAAGTCTGTTTCATTATCTACACTGGAGAAGGAGAGATCCATCTCTCCGTCATCTTCATCGTCACAGCAATTTATCAAATTTTCACCCACAACCGGCAGTTTTAGAATAGTAGCGCAACTAGCATGCGACACTGTATTGCACTTAATACACTTTGGACCCGAATGAGCCTCTTTATGACACCTTTTGGACTTTAGGATCTATACTATAGATGGTTTTAAGCAGAGGACATGCAAAAGTGCCCAAAACGTAGTACCAATCAGATAATAAACATTCAATTTTTTGGGTGCCATTTTAATGAATACGTTGTATATTGTAAGCTACATGGGCTGGATTACTCTGAGATAGCGCGT
>JAQOWZ010000357.1:0-53246 GCA_035578165.1 Stenolophus ochropezus
ACCGCTATCTCAGAGTGGTCGCGGAAGCAAATATTTATATGATTTTTTACAAAAAATAAGTCAGATTTGACCTATTTTTGATGAATACGTTGTATATTGCAAGCTACATGGGCTGGATTGTAGAATATCTACAACACTTGAAATAGCAATTTTCTTGTTGCAATGTTTTCATTTAGCTAAAATATGATGTAATATCATAAAATTCGGGCGCGGAAGCAAACATTTATATGATTTTTTACAAAAATTAATTCATACTTTACCTATTTTTGAAATGGATATTTTTGTTAAAACATTCATAAACATGCTTTTAAACCTATACTATGGATAAAATATGATGAAAAATTATAAAATTCGGGCGCTGAAGCAAATTTTTAAATATTTTTTAACAAAAATAAACTCAGATTTTACCAATTTTTGATAAATACGTTGTATATTTAAAGCTTCATTAGCTGGATTTTAGAATACCTACCACACTTGAAATAGCAATTTTCTTGTTGCAATGTTTTCTTTTAGCTAAAATATGATGAAAAATCATAAAATTCGGGCGCGGAAGCAAATACTTATATGATTTTTTACAAAAATAAAGTCAGATTTTACCTATTCTTAAAATGGATATTTTTGTTAAAGCATTTTTAAACATGCTTTTGGACCTATACTATGGATAAAATATGATAAAAAATTATAAAATTGGGGCGCGGAAGCAAATATTTATATGATTTTTTACAAAAATAAAGTCAGATTTGACCTATTTTTGATGAATACGTTGTATATTGTAAGCTAAATGGGCTGGATTCTAAACTACCTACCACACTTAAAATAGCAATTTTCTTGTTGCAATGTTTTCTTTTAGCTAAAATATGATAAAAAATTATAAAATTCGGGTGCGGAAGAAAATATTTATATGATTTTTTACAAAAATAAAGTCAGATATTACCTATTCTTGAAATGGATATTTTTGTTAAAACATTCATAAACATGCTTTTGGACCTATACTATAGATAAAATATGATGAAAAATTATAAATTTCGGGCGCAGGAGCAAATATTTTATATGATTTTGTACAAAAATAAAGTCAGATTTTACCTATTTTTGATGAATACGTTGTATATCGCAAGCTACATGGGCTGGATTCTAGAATACCACAACACTTGAAATAGCAATTTTCTTGTTGCAATGTTTTCTTTTAGCTAAAATATAATGAAAAATCATAAAATTCGGGCGCGGAAGCAAATATTTATATGATTTTTTACAAAAATAAAGTCAGATTTTACCTATTCTTAAAATGGATATTTTTGTTAAAACATTCTTAAACATGCTTTTGGTTCTATACTATGAATAAAATAAGATAAAAAATTATAAAATTCGGGGGCGGAAGCAAATATTTATATGATTTTTTACAAAAATAAATTCAGATTTTACCTATTTTTGATGAATACGTTGTTTATCGCAAGCTACATGGGCTGGATTCTAGAATACCTACCACACTTGAAATAGCAATTTTCTTGTTGCAATGTTTTCTTTTCCCTAAATTATGATGAAAAATCATAAAATTCGGATGCGGAAGCAATTATTTATATGATTTTTACAAATATTAATTCAGATTTTACCTATTCTTGAAATGGATATTTTTGTTAAAACATTCATAAACATGCTTTTGGACCTATACTTTGGATAAAATATTATAAAAAATTATAAAATTCGGTCGCGAAAGCAAATATTTATATGATTTTTTACAAAAATATTGTCAAATTTTACCTATTCTTGAAATGGATATTTTTGTTAAAACATTCATAAACATGCTTTTGGATCTATACTATGAATAAAATATGATGAAAAATTATAAAATTCGGGCGCGGAAGCATATATTTATATATTTATATTATATATTATATATTATATAAATGATTTTTTACAAAAATAAAGTCAGATTTTACCTATTTTTGAAATGGATATTTTTGTTAAAACATGCTTTTAAACCTATACTATGCATAAAATATGATGAAAATTTATAAAATTCGGTCGCGGAAGCAAATATTTATATAATTTTTTACAAAGATAAAGTCAGAATTTACCTATTTTTTATGAATACGTTGTATGTTGTAAGCTTCATTGGCTGGATTCTAGAATACCTACCATACTTGAAATAGCAATTTTCTTGTTGCAATGTATTCTTTTACCTAAATTATGATGAAGAATCATAAAATTCGGGCGCGGAAGCAAATATTTATATGATTTTTTTATAGAAATAAAGTCAGATTTTACCTATTCTCAAAATGGATATTTTTGTTAAAACATTCATAAACATGCTTTTGGACGTATACTTTGTTTATTTATTTATTTTATTTATTTATTTATTTATTTAAATGTGAACTATCCTAACAGGCTAAGCCCAGACTAGGGTAGAGAGGTACAGAGAAAGATACAAATAGAAAAATATAGATACATTAAACACAAATATAAAAAGTTAAGTATTTTTAAGAAATTTTGAGAAAGATGTATAATTTAAAAGAAAAATGTCTAAATGAGAAAATTTATTGTTATATAAGAGACACATTCGATAAAGAGGTGATGACTTTAATAGGTTAGTGCGACTGTAAGGAAGATAGAAGGTGGATTGAAGTCTGGTGGAGATAGTACGAGAGTGGAAGTTGATCATAGAAAGGCATAAAGGATTGTCGATATGATTGTTAATAAGTTTATATAAGTGGAGAATGGAATAGTTTTCTCTACGTTCATATAGGGTTTTGAATTTGAACATACAACATAAACGAGAATAAGGAAAGTGGCGCTCAGGGTAGTTATCCTTAACTTTAAAGTAAATGTACTTCAAAATTTTTTTCTGTACAGATTCCAAGAGGTCTTGATATATTTCATGAATAGGGCTCCAAATAACACTACAGTATTCAAGCTTGGATCTAACATAAACATAATAAAGTGCAAAGATAGCTGTAATGTTATGAAAATCTTTGGTATTTCTAATAACGAAACCTAACATACGCAGAGCGGAATTATAGATGTCATGAATGTGATTAATAAATGTGAGCTTACGGTCAAATAGGACTTCTAAATCTTTTATTATTTCAGAGCGACTTAAAATGACTGTATTTATTGAATAATCATACCTCAGTGGAACAATTTTCTTGGAGAATGACATAACAGTACATTTATTGAGATTTAACTGTAAGTTGTTACTAGTACACCAATGATATAAATTATTCAAATCATTTTGAAGAGTAATACAGTCATTAATAGTAGAAACTGAGTAGAAAATTTTTAAGTCGTCCGCAAATAATAGTTTGTCACAGTGGAGGATATTCGTGATGTCATTAATGAAAAGTAAAAATAGTAGTGGCCCAAGGTTAGAGCCTTGAGGAACGCCCGAAGAAGCAAAGAAAGTACGCGATTTGAAGCCTTTAAAATTCACAAACAATTCACGATGAAATAAATAGGAAGAAATAAGATCAATGAAAGAAGAAGAGAAAGAAAAAGATTGTAGTTTACTGATCAAGATGTCGTGATCTAGTCTGTCAAAAGCCTTAGCAAAGTCTGTGTAAATACAATCAACTTGCCCGTTAGTATCAAGAACAGCAGAAACTCGTTGCGTAAAGTACATGAGATTGGTGGAAGTAGATCGTTTTCCAACGAAACCATGTTGGTAAGGAGATATATATTGTTTGATAGATGGATGTATGGTATTGTAAATAATTTTTTCAAAAATTTTGCTAAAATTAGATAAAATAGCTATTGGGCGATAATTAGAAATATTACTTGCCTCACCAGATTTATGTAATGGAGTAATACTTGATATTTTCCAGACATTGGGAAACGTACTAGTCTTTACACTAAGGTTAAAAATATGGAAAAGTGCAGTTGACAGAGGAGACACACAGTCCTTGATCAGCAAACTTGGGACAAGATCAGAACCACATGACAGAGAAGATTTGAGTGTTTTAATAGAGGTTTTTATATCGTTAAGGGAAATATGCTTAAGAGAGATAGAATCATGCGAGAGGGAAGAGGGAGTTAACGAATTAGTAGATTTACTGACAGGTGAGTTTTGATAAGTAGACTGAAAGAATGAAGAGAAAGCATCAGATATGTCACTAGGGTTTGAAAAAGTTTTGTCATTAAGGAACATAGAGTTATTATGTGAAGACATTTTTCTTTTAGATTTAACATAGTTCCAGAATTTTTTTATATTGGTTTTAACATTATTTTCACAATTTGTCACATAAGCAGCAAAAGAATTTTTTATTAAATATTTTAACTCAGATCTAAAATTTTTGAAATTATTACAATAAGCTTGATTATGTGGAAAACGAGAAAGTAATTTTCTGGCGCGAATCTTGGCCTTGAGTTTACGAATAATTATTTTAGTGAACCATGGTGGATATTTACTATTAAAATTCAATTTTAAAGGTACACATGAGTCGAAAAAGGAGTACAATATAGTATAAAAGAAATCACAGGCCTGATTAACATCAGAGAATTCCTTTAGAGTATCCCAATTAAAATTACAAATCATACTATAAAGTTTGGTAAAATCAGCTTTTTTAAAATCATAATTATGAGATGTTGCAGAATATGAGCTTTTATGAGTAGGGAGATTGATCTGAACAGAAATACTGAGTGCTGGGTGATGCAAAGGAAATTCAGCGTCAAATAATAAATCTTGAGCATGCGATATATCGCAATGAGTGTTAGAGATAATTAAATCCAAAAGTTTATTATTGCCATTTTTTATTGAATTGAGCTGAGAAGCATCATAAAATTCAAGTAAGTTGAGTAGTTTCTCAACCTTAGGCGAGTTAGAGTTGGTAGTGAACTCAGGGATATTGAAATCGCCGCATATTAAGAAGTTATTGTTTTGTAAGAATGGTAAATTCTCAAAAAAGTCATATACTGCAACATAAGAACTTACAGGTTGTGCTGGTGGAATATATATGGTAAAACAAAACAAGGGTTTATTATTAATAATGATTTTAGCGCAAACAATGTCAATGTTTATAGGAATAATATCAATAAAATTACTAAGACCTACCTTTGAAGATGATAATTCATTCTTGATGAGCATAACCACCCCTCCTCCTTTAGAAAGACGGCACGACTCAAAATCACGGTCACATCTATAAACATTGAACATGTCTGTACAGAGTTCAGCATTCAAAACATTGTCAGAGAGTCAAGTTTCAGTGAGGGCAATGATGTCGAAGTCGACTGTAGCACTGATGGACTGGAAATGACGAAGCTTTGAATTTATACCTTGGATGTTCTGGTAAAAGCAGGAGAGTCTACGATGGCCGTCTGGAAGTGAGAGGTCAGTGGTTGCTATTGTGAACCGACGATATTAGCTTTGAAGCGTTTTAAAATTTCAAGATACGTGTGACAGTTCTTGTTCCAAACATCATGTGCAGTGTTCAATTTAGTGTTATGCATGTCATTATATTTGACGCAATTGATACATTTGGGTAGAGCCGATTGACAGTTTTTATCGTCATGATTTCCCGCACATTTTCCACATACTTGCTCAGGTTTAGTGCATTGTTTAGAAGTGTGATAGAAGCCGCAGCACTTAAAACATCTACGCAGCTCAATGGCATCGTAAACAGTGCACATATCAAAGCCAAGAAACACTTTTTGGGCCTTCAGTAAGTTATTGTAGGTGGTAACATCAGTTTGAATAAGCGCTTGGATTATCTGGGTATTATTTTTCGTTGGACATAATTCGAGGATATCACATTGGTATCCAGGAAGGAAGCGTGACTTATTTTGATGCAGTAGATGTTCAATGAAGGTCTCTTTTGTAAAGGACTCGGACATGCCAGTTATACGAAGTCTAGGATGTAAGGTAGGTAGATGTTTGACATCATATTTACTCTTGAGATTATCGCTGATTAAGTCTTTTAATTTTTCAGACTGATCGGACCCAATGATAAGAGCACCTTTATTTGCATGACGGACAGAGTTGATAGTGATGTTGGATGCCACTGGATTCGCAGATTTAAACAGATCAGATTTCGTTACGGTGGTAGATTGTGACGCATCTTTTGGTTTCAGTAAAACTGATGGTTGTGGTACAAGTTTGGCAACAGTAGCAGCAAATGAGGGTGCGCTACAAGTAGAAGAGGACTGCTTATTATTGACAGTATGGAGATGAGATATTATATCTTTCTGAATGTCATTCTTTAATGATGAAACAGCATTAGAGATGATGGAGCCGATATCATCTTTAAGAGCAGACAGTAGTGTGGTGACAATTGAGTTCTCTAGGGTCGTGAATCTCTCATTAATTAATTGGAGCTTGTTCTTGATGTCTGTCTCATTGCTTTGGTCAATAATAACACAGTTAATTTTACAGGAAGAGCACCAAAAAAATACTGAGTTGGATTTCTCCAGAAGACGGCATTCTTCGTTGGTGAGGTCCGCACAAGCTGGATGGAACCACTGCCCACAAGTACCTTCGCACCCTATGAAGTTGTCAGGTGTTTTTCGTTTGCACTTCGCGCACTTAATCATGATTCATAATTTGGCGGGAAATCACACACAAACACAACACAAAGCAAGAGGTCAGTAACATATAAGTTGATAAAACAAGCAAAATTTTGTCTGAAGTGGTAGGTCAAGGTTTAGAATTGACTTAAGAAAGTTGATAAACGCAAAACACAAGCACACAAAAAACTAGATCACGTAAAAGTTTAAAAGATGCAAAAACAAAATCACTGTGTAGCACTTAACATGATGAACACAAAGATGTAAACTTTAACGTAAAATAAATACAATTTTACAAAAATGAAGTCAGATTTTACCTATTTTTGATGAATACGTTGTATATTGTAAGCTACATGGGCTGGATTCTAGAATACCTACTACACTTGAAATAGCAATTTTCTTGTTGCAATGTTTTCTTTTAGCTAAAATATGATGAAAAATCATAAAATTCGGGCGCGGAAGCAAATATTTATATGATTTTTTACAAAAATATAGTCAGATTTTAACTATTCATAAAATGGATATTTTTGTTAAAACATTCTTAAACATGCTTTTGGACCTATACTATGGATTATATATGATAAAAAATTATAAAATTCGACCGCGGAAGCAAATATTTATAAGATTTTTTACAAAAATAAAGTCAGATTTGACCTATTTTTGATGAATACGTTGTATATTGTAAGCTACATGGGCTGGATTCTAAACTACCTACCACAATTAAAATAGCAACTTTCTTGTTGCAATGTTTTCTTTAAGCTAAAATATGATAAAAAAATCATAAAATTCGGGCGCGGAAGAAAATATCTATATGATTTTTTACAAAAATATAGTCAGATTTTACCTATTCTTAAAATGGATATTTTTGTTAAAACATTCATAACCATGCTTTTGGACCTATACTATGGATAAAATATGATGAAAAATTATAAAATTCGGGAGCGAAAGCAAATATTTATAAGATTTTATACAAAAATAAAGTCAGATTTTACCTATTTCGATCAATACGTTGTATATCGCAAACTACATGGGCTGGAATCTACAATATCCACAACACTTGAAATAGCAATTTTCTTGTTGCAATGTTTTTTTTTTTAGCTAAAATATGATGAAAAATCATAAAATTTGAGCGCGGAAGCAAATATCTATATGATTTTTTACAAAAATAAATTCAGATTCTACCTATTTTTGAAATGGATATTTTTGTTAAAACATTCATAAACATGCTTTTAAACCTGTACTATGGATAGAATATGTGAAAAATTATAAAATTCGGGCGCGGAAGCATATATTTAAATATTTTTTTACAAAAATAAAGTCAGATTTTACCTATTTTTGATGAATACGTTGTATATTTAAAGCTTCATTAGCTGAATTCTAGTATACCTACCACACTTGAAATAGCAATTTTCTTGTTGCAATGTTTTCTTTTACCTAAATTATGATGAAAAATCATAAAATTCGGATGCGGAAGCAAATATTTATACGATTTTTTACAAAAATAAATTCAGATTTTACCTATTCTTGAAATGGATATTTTTGTTAAAACATTCATAAACATGCTTTTGGACCTATACTTTGGATAAAATATGATAAAAAATTATAACATTCGGTCGCGGAAGCAAATATTTATATGATTTTTTATAAAAATAAAGTCAGATTTTACCAATTTTTGATAAATACGTTGAATATTGTAAGCTTCATTGGCTGGATTCTAGAATACCTACCACACTTGAAATAGCAATTTTCTTGTTGCAATGTTTTTCTTTTAGCTAAAATATGATGAAAAATCATAAAATTCGGGCGCGGAAGCAAATATTTATATGATTTTTTACAAAAATAAAGTCAGATTTTTTCTATTCTTGAAATGGATATTTATGTTAAAACATTCATAAACATGCTTTTAGACCTATACTATGGATAAAATAAGATAAAAAATTATAAAATTCGGGCGCGGAAGCAAATATTTATATGATTTTATACAAAAATAAATTCAGATTTTACCTATTTTTGATGAATACGTTGTACATCGCAAGCTACATGGGCTGGATTCTAGAATACCTACCTCACTTGAAATAGCAATTTTCTTGTTACAATGTTTTCTTTTACCTAAATTATGATGAAAAATCATAAAATTCGGATGCGGAAGCAAATATTTATATGATTTTTTACAAAAATAAAGTCAGATTTTACCTATTCTTAAAATGGATATTTTTGTTAAAACATTCTTAAACATGCTTTTGGACCTATACTATGGATAAAATAAGATAAAAAATTATAAAATTCGGGCGCGGAAGCAAATATTTGTATGATTTTTTACAAAAATAAAGTCAGATTTGACATATTTTTGATGAATACGTTGTATATTGTAAGCTACATGGGCTGAATTCTAGACTACATACCACACTTAAAATAGCAATTTTCTTGTTGCAATGTTTCTTTTAGCTAAAATATAATAAAAAATTATAAAATTCGGGCGCGGAAGAAAATATTTATATGATTTTTTACAAAAATAAAGTCAGATTTTACCTATTCTTGAAATAGATATTTTTGTTTAAAACATTCATAAACATGCTTTTGGACGAATACTTTGGATAAAATATGATGAAAAATTATAAAATTCGGTCGCAAAAGCAATTATTTATATAATTTTTTACAAAAATAAAGTCAGATTTTACTATTTTTGATGAATACGTTGAATATTGTAAGCTTCATTAACTGGATTCTAGAATACCTACCACAATTGAAACAGCAATTTTCTTGTTGCAATGTATTCTTTTACCTAAATTATGATGAAAAATCATAAAATTCGGGCGCGGAAGAAAATATTTATATGATTTTTTACAGAAATAAAGTCAGATTTTACCTATTCTTGAAATGGATATTTTTGTTAAAACATTCATAAACATGCTTTTTAGACCTATACTTTGGATAAAATATGATGAAAAAATTATAAAATTCGGGCGCGGATGCAAATATTTATATGATTTTTTACAAATATAATGTCAGATTTTAACTATTCTTGAAATGGATATTTTTGTTAAAACATTCATAAACATGCTTTTGTATCTATACTATGGATAAAATATGATAAAAAGTTATAAAATTCGGGCGCCGGAAGCAAATATTTATATGATTTTTTACAAAAATAAAGTCAGATTTTACCTATTTTTGAAATTGATATTTTTGTTAAAATATTCATAAACATGCTTTTAAACCTATACTATTGATAAAAATATGATGAAAAAATCATAAAATTCGGGCGCGGAAGTAAATATTTACATAATTTTTTTACAAAAATAAAGTCAGATTTTACTATTTTTGATGAATACGTTGAATATTGTTAGCTTCATTGACTGGATTCTAGAATACCTATTACAATTGAAATAGCAATTTTCTTGTTGCAATGTATTCTTTTACCTAAATTATGATGAAAAATCATAAAATTCGGGCGCGGAAGCAAATATTTATATGATTTTTTACAGAAATAAAGTCAGATTTTACCTATTCTTGAAATGGATATTTTTGTTAAAACATTCATAAACATGCTTTTGGACGAATACTTTGGATAAAATATGATGAAAAATTATAAAATTCGGTCGCAAAAGCAATTATTTATATGATTTTTTACAAAAATTAAGTCAGATTTTACCTATTTTTGATGAATACGTTGTATATTGTAAGCTACATGGGCTGGATTCTAGAATACCAACCACACTTGAAATAGCACTTTTCTTGTTGCAATGTTTTCTTTTAGCTAAAATATGATAAAAAATCATATAATTCGGGCGCGGAAGCAAATATTTATATGATTTTTTACAAAAAGAAAGTCAGATTTGACCTATTTTTGATGAATACGTTGTATATTGTAAGCTACATGGGCTGGATTCTAGACTACCTACCACACTTAAAATAGCAATTTTCTTGTTGCAATGTTTTCTTTTAGCTAAAATATGATAAAAAATTATAAAATTCGGGTGCGGAAGAAAATATTTATATGATTTTTTACAAATATAAAGTCAGATTTTACCTATTCTTGAAATAGATATTTTTGTTAAAACATTCATAAACATGCTTTTGGACCTATACTATGGATAAAATATGATAAAAAATTATAAAATTCGGGCGCGGAAGCAAATATTTATATGATTTTATACAAAAATAAATTCAGATTTTACCTATTTTTGATAAATACGTTGTATATCGCAAGCTACATGGGCTGGATTCTAGAATACCTACCACACATGAAATAGCAAATTTCTTGTTGCAATGTTTTCTTTTACCTAAATTATGATGAAAAATCATAAAATTCGGATGCGGAAGCAAATATTTATATGATTTTTTACAAAAATAAATTCAGATTTTACCTACTCTTGAAATGGATATTTTTGTTAAAACATTCATAAACATGCTTTTGGACCAATACTTTGGATAAAATATGATGAAAAATTATAAAATTCGGTCGCGAAAGCAAATATTTATATGATTTTTTACAAAAATAATGTCAGATTTTATTTATTCTTGAAATGGATATTTTTGTTAAAACATTCATAAACATGCTTTTGGATCTATACTATGGATAATATATGATGAAAAATTATAAAATTCGGGCGCGGAAGCAAATATTTATATGATTTTTTACAAAAATAAAGTCAGATTTTACCTGTTTTTGAAATTGATATTTTTGTTAAAATATTCATAAACATGCTTTTAAACCTATACTATTGATAAAATATGATGAAAAATTATAAAATTCGGGCGCGGAAGCAAATATTTATATAATTTTTTACAAAAATAAAGTCAGATTTTACTATTTTTGATGAATACGTTGAATATTGTAAGCTTCATTGGCTGGATTCTAGAATACCTACCACAATTGAAACAGCAATTTACTTGTTGCAATGTATTCTTTTACCTAAATTATGATGAAAAATCATAAAATTCGGGCGCGGAAGCAAATATTTATATGATTTTTTACAGAAATAAAGTCAGATTATACCTATTCTTGAAATGGTTTTTTTTGTTAAAACATTCATAAACATGCTTTTGGACCTATACTTTGGATAAAATATGATAAAAAATTATAAAATTCGGTCGCGAAAGCGAATATTTATATGATTTTTTACAAAAATGAAGTCAGATTTTACCTATTTTTGATGAATACGTTGTATATTGTAAGCTACATGGGCTGGATTCTAGAATATCTACCACACTTGAAATAGCACTTTTCTTGTTGCAATGTTTTCTTTTAGCTAAAATATGATGAAAATTCATAAAAATTGGTCGCGGAAGCAAATATTTATAAGATTTTTTACAAAAAGAAAGTCAGATTTTACCTATTCTTGAAATAGATATTTTTGTTAAAACATTCATAAACATGCTTTTGGACCTACACAATGAATAAAATATGATGAAAAATTATAAAATTCGGGCGCGAAAGCAAATATTTATATGATTTTTTACAAAAATAAAGTCAGATTTGACCTATTTTTGATGAATACGTTGTATATTGTAAGCTACATGGGCTGGATTCTAGACTACCTACCACACTTAAAATAGCAATTTTCTTGTTGCAATGTTTTCTTTTAGCTAAAATATGATAACAAATTATAAAATTCGGGCGCGGAAGAAAATATTTATATGATTTTAAAAAAAAATAAAGTCAGACTTTACCTTATTTTGATGAATACGTTGTATATCGCAAGCTACATGGGCTGGATTCTAGAGTACCCCACCACACTTGAAATAGCAATTTTCTTGTTGCAATGTTTTCTTTTACCTAAATTATGATGAAAAATCATAAAATTCGGATGCGGAAACAAATATTTATATGATTTTTTACAAAAATAAATTCAGATTTTACCTATTCTTGAAATGGATATTTTTGTTAAAACATTCATAAACATTCTTTTGGACCTATACTTTGGATAAAATATGATGAAAAATCATAAAATTCGGGCGCGGAAGCAAATATTTATATGATTTTTTACAAATATAAAGTCAGATTTTACCTATTTTTCATGAATACGTTGTATATCGCAAGCTACATGGGCTGGATTTTAGAATACCCACCACACTTGAAATAGCAATTTTCTTGTTGCAATGTTTTCTTTTACCTAAATTATGATGAAAAATCATAATATTCGGATGCGGAAGCAAATATTTATATGATTTTTTACAAAAATAAATTCAGATTTTACCTATTCTTGAAATGGATATTTTTGTTAAAACTTTCATAAACATGCTTTTGGACCTATACTTTGGATAAAATATGATGAAAGATTATAAAATTCGGTCGCGAAAGTAAATATTTATATTTTTTACAAAAATAATGTCAGATTTTACCTATTCTTGAAATGGATATTTTTGTTAAAACATTCATAAACATGCTTTTGGATCTATACTATGGATAAAATATGATGAAAAATTATAAAATTCGGGCGCGGCAGCAAATATTTATATGATTTTTTACAAAAATAAAGTCAGATTTTACCTATTTTTGATGAATACGTTGTATATCGCAAGCTACATGGGCTGGTTTCTAGAATACCCACCACACTTGAAATAGCAATTTTCTTGTTGCATTGTTTTCTTTTACCTAAATTATGATGAAAAATCATAAAATTCGGATGCGGAAGCAAATATTTATATGATTTTTTACAAAAATAAATTCAGATTTTACCTATTCTTGAAATGGATATTTTTCTTAAAACATTCATAAACATGCTTTTGGACCTATACTTTGGATAAAATATGATGAAAAATTATAAAATTCGGGCGAGGAAGCAAATATTTATATGATTTTTTTCCAAAATAATCTTAGATTTTACCTATTCTTGAAATGGATATTTTTGTTAAAACATTCATAAACATGCTTTTGGACCTATACTTTGGATAAAATATGATGAAAAATTATAAAATTCGGTCGCGAAAGCAAATATTTATATGATTTTTTACAAAAATAATGTCAGATTTAACCAATTCTTGAAATGGATATTTTTGTTAAAACATTCATAAACATGCTTTAGGATCTATACTACGGATAAAATATGATGAAAAATTATAAAATTCGGGCGCGGAAGCAAATATTTATATGATTTTTTACAAAAATAAAGTCAGATTTTACCTTTTTTTGATGAATACGTTGTATATCGCAAGCTACATAGGCTGGTTTCTAGAATACCCACCACACTTGAAATAGCACTTTTCTTGTTGCAATGTTTTCTTTTACCTAAATTATGATGAAAAATCATAAAATTCGGATGCGGAAGCAAATATTTATATGATTTTTTACAGAATTAAAGTCAGATTTTACCTATTCTTGAAATGGATATTTTTGTTAAAACATTCATAAACATGCTTTTGGACCTATACTTTGGATAAAATATGATGAAAAATTATAAAGTTCGGTCGCGGAAGCTAATATTTATATGATTTTTTACAAAAATGAAGTCAGAATTTACCTATTTTTGATGAATACGTTGTATATTGTAACCTACATGGGCTGGATTCTAGAATACCTACCACACTTGAAATAGCACTTTTCTTGTTGCAATGTTTTCTTTTAGCTAAAATATGATGAAAAATCATAAAATTCGGGCGCGGAAGCAAATATTTATATGATTTTTTACAAAAATAAAGTCAGATTTTATCTATTCTTAAAATGGATATTTTTGTTAAAACATTCTTAAACATGCTTTTGGACCTATACTATGTATAAAATAAGATAAAAATTATAAAATTCGGGCGCGGAAGCAAATATTTACATGATTTTTTACAAAAATAAAGTCAGATTTGACCTATTTTTGATGAATACGTTGTATATTGTAAGCTACATGGGCTGGATTCTAGACTACCTACCACACTTAAAATAGCAATTTTCTTGTTGCAATGTTTTCTTTTAGCTAAAGTATGATAAAAAATCATAAAATTCGGATGCGGAAGCAAATATTTACATGATTTTTTACAAAAATAAATTCAGATTTTACCTATTCTTGAAATGGATATTTTTGTTAAAACATTCATAAACATGCTTTTGGACCTATACTTTGGATAAAATATGATGAAAAATTATAAAATTCAGGCGCGGAAGTAAATGTTTATATGATTTTTTACAAAAATAATGTCAGATTTTACCTATTCTTGAAATGGATATTTTTGTTAAAACATTCATAAACATGCTTTTGGACCTATACTTTGGGTAAAATATGATGAAAAATCATAAAATTCGTTCGCGAAAGCAAATATTTATATGATTTTTTACAAAAATAATGTCAGATTTTACCTATTCTTGAAATGGATATTTTTGTTAAAACATTCATAAACATGCTTTAGGATCTATACTACGGATAAAATATGATGAAAAATTATAAAATTCGGGCGCGGAAGCTAATATTTATATGATTTTTTACAAAAATAAAGTCAGATTTTACCTATTTTTGATGAATGCGTTGTATATCGCAAGCTTCATGGGCTGGTTTCTAGAATAACCACTACACTTGAAATAGCACTTTTCTTGTTGCAATGTTTTCTTTTACCTAAATTATGATGAAAAATCATAAAATTCGGATGCGGAAGCAAATATTTATATGATTTTTTACAAAAATAAATTCAGATTTTACCTATTCTTGAAATGGATATTTTTCTTAAAACATTCATAAACATGCTTTTGGACCTATACTTTGGATAAAATATGATGAAAAATTATAAAATTCGGGCGCGGAAGCAAATATTTATATGATTTTTTACAAAAATTATGTCAGATTTTACCTATTCTTGAAATGGATATTTTTGTTAAAACATTCATAAACATGTTTTTGGACCTATACTTTGGATAAAATATGATGAAAAATTATAAAATTCGGTCGCGAAAGCAAATATTTATATGATTTTTTACAAAAATAATGTCAGATTTTACCTATTCTTGAAATGGATATTTTTGTTAAAACATTCATAAACATGCTTTTGGATCTATACTATGGATAAAATATGATGAAAAATTATAAAATTCGAGCGCGGAAGCGAATATTTATATGATTTTTAAAAAAAATAAAGTCCGACTTTACCTTATTTTGATGAATACGTTGTATATCGCAAGCTACATGGGCTGGATTCTAGAGTACCCCACCACACTTGAAATAGCAATTTTCTTGTTGCAATGTTTTCTTTTACCTAAATTATGATGAAAAATCATAAAATTCGGATGCGGAAACAAATATTTATATGATTTTTTACAAAAATAAATTCAGATTTTACCTATTCTTGAAATGGATATTTTTGTTAAAACATTCATAAACATTCTTTTGGACCTATACTTTGGATAAAATATGATGAAAAATTATAAAATTCGGGCGCGGAAGCAAATATTTATATGATTTTTTACAAATATAATGTCAGATTTTACCTATTCTTGAAATGGATATTTTTGTTAAAACATTCATAAACATGCTTTTGAATCTATACTATGGATAAAATTTAATGAAAAATTATAAAATTCGGGCGCGGAAGCAAATATTTATATGATTTTTACAAAAATAAAGTCAGATTTTACCTATTTTTGAAATTGATATTTTTGTTAAAATATTCATAAACATGCATTTAAACCTATACTATTGATAAAATATGATAAAAAATTATAAAATTCGGGCGCGGAAGCAAATATTTATATGATTTTTTACAAAAATAAAGTCAGATTTTACTATTTTTGATGAATACGTTGAATATTGTAAGCTTCATTGGCTGGATTCTAGAATACCTACCACAATTGAAACAGCAATTTTCTTGTTGCAATGTATTCTTTTACCTAAATTATGATGAAAAATCATAAAATTCGGGCTCGGATGCAAATATTTATATGATTTTTTACAGAAATAAAGTCAGATTTTACCTATTCTTGAAATGGATATTTTTGTTGAAACATTCATAAACATGCTTTTGGACCTATACTTTGGATAAAATATGATGAAAAATTATAAAATTCGGTCGCGGAAGCTAATATTTATATGATTTTTTACAAAAATGAAGTCAGATTTTACCTATTTTTGATGAATACGTTGTATATTGTAAGCTTCATTGGCTGGATTCTAGAATACCTACCACACTTGAAATAGCAATTTTCTTGTTGCAATGTTTTCTTTTACCTAAATTATGATGAAAAATCATAAAATTCGGGCTCGGAAGCAAATATTTATATGGTTTTTTACAAAAATTAAGTCAGATTTTACATATTCTTGAAATGGATATTTTTGTTAATACATTCATAAACATGCTTTTGGACCTATACTGTGGATAAAATATGATGAAAAATTATAAAATTCGGGCGCGGAAGCAAATATTTATATGATTTTTTACAAAAATTAAGTCAGATTTGACCTATTTTTGATGAATACGTTGTATATTGTAAGCTACATGGGCTGGATTCTAGACTACCTACCACACTTAAAATAGCAATTTTCTTGTTGCAATGTTTTCTTTTAGCTAAAATATGATAAAAAATTATAAAATTCGGGCGCGGACGAAAATATTTATATGATTTTTTACAAAAATAAAGTCAGATTTTACCTGTTCTTGAAATAGATATTTTTGTTAAAACATTCATAAACATACTTTTGGACCTATACTATGGATAAAATATGATGAAAAATTATATAATTCGGGCGCGGAAGCAAATATTTATAAGATTTTATACAAAAATAAAGTCAGATTTTACCTATTTTTGATGAATACGTTGTATATCGCAAGCTACATGGGCTGGATTCTAGAATATCCACAACACTTGAAATAGCAATTTTCTTGTTGAATGTTTTCTTTTAGCTAAAATATGATGAAAAATCATAAAACTCGGGCGCGGAAGCAAATATTTATATGATTTGTTACAAAAATAAATTCAGATTCTACCTATTTTTGAAATGGATATTTTTGTTAAAACATTCATAAACATGCTTTTAAACCTGTACTATGGACAAAATATGATGAAAAATTATAAAATTCGTGCGCGGAAGCAAATATTTAAATATTTTTTTACAAAAATAAAGTGAGATTTTACCTATTTTTGATGAATTCGTTGTATATTGTAAGCTACATGGGCTGGATTCTAGAATACCTACCACACTTGAAATAGCACTTTTCTTGTTGCAATGTTTTCTTTTAGCTAAAATATGATGAAAAATCATAAAATTCGGGCGCGGAAGCAAATATTTATATGATTTTTTAAAAAATAAGGTCAGATTTGACCTATTTTTGATGAATACGTTGTATATTGTAAGATACATGGGCTGGATTCTAGACTACCTACCACACTTAAAATAGCAATTTTCTTGTTGCAATGTTTTCTTTTAGCTAAAATATGATAAAAAAATTATAAAAATCGGGCGCGGAAAAAAATATTTATATAATTTTTTACAAAAATAAAGTCAGATTTTACCTATTCTTGAAATAGACATTTTTGTTAAAGCATTCATAAACATGCTTTTGGACCTATACTATGGATAAAATATGATGAAAAATTATAAAATTCGGGCGCGGAAGCAAATATTTATATTCTTAAAATGGATATTTTTCTTAAAACATTCATAAACATGCTTTTGGATCTATACTATGGATAAAATATGATAAAAAATTATAAAATTCGGGCGCGGAAGCAAATATTTATATGATTTTTTACAAAAATAAAGTCAGATTTTACCTATTCTTGAAATGGATATTTTTGTTAAAACTTTCATAAACATGCTTTTGGACCTATACTTTGGATAAAATATGATAAAAAATTATAAAATTCGGGCGCAGAAGCAAATATTTATATGATTTTTTACAAAAATTATGTCAGATTTTACCTATTCTTGAAATGGATATTTTTGTTAAAACATTCATAAACATGCTTTTGGATCTATACTATGGATAAAATATGATGAAAAATTATAAAATTCGGGCGCGGAAGCAAATATTTATAAGATTTTATACAAAAATAAAGTCAGATTTTACCTATTTTTGATGAATACTTTGTATATCGCAAGCTTCATTGGCTGGATTCTAGAATACCTACCACAATTGAAACAGCAATTTTCTTGTTGCAATGTTTTCTCTTAGCTAAAATATGATGAAAAATCATAAAATTCGGGCGCGGAAGCAAATATTTATATGATTTTTTACAGAAATAAAGTCAGATTTTACCTATTCTTTAAATGGATATATTTGTTAAAACATTCATAAACATGCTTTTGGATCTATACTATGGATAAAATATGATGAAAAATTATAAAATTCGAGCGCGGAAGCGAATATTTATATGATTTTTAAAAAAAATAAAGTCCGACTTTACCTTATTTTGATGAATACGTTGTATATCGCAAGCTACATGGGCTGGATTCTAGAGTACCCCACCACACTTGAAATAGCAATTTTCTTGTTGCAATGTTTTCTTTTACCTAAATTATGATGAAAAATCATAAAATTCGGATGCGGAAACAAATATTTATATGATTTTTTACAAAAATAAATTCAGATTTTACCTATTCTTGAAATGGATATTTTTGTTAAAACATTCATAAACATTCTTTTGGACCTATACTTTGGATAAAATATGATGAAAAATTATAAAATTCGGGCGCGGAAGCAAATATTTATATGATTTTTTACAAATATAATGTCAGATTTTACCTATTCTTGAAATGGATATTTTTGTTAAAACATTCATAAACATGCTTTTGAATCTATACTATGGATAAAATTTAATGAAAAATTATAAAATTCGGGCGCGGAAGCAAATATTTATATGATTTTTACAAAAATAAAGTCAGATTTTACCTATTTTTGAAATTGATATTTTTGTTAAAATATTCATAAACATGCATTTAAACCTATACTATTGATAAAATATGATAAAAAATTATAAAATTCGGGCGCGGAAGCAAATATTTATATGATTTTTTACAAAAATAAAGTCAGATTTTACTATTTTTGATGAATACGTTGAATATTGTAAGCTTCATTGGCTGGATTCTAGAATACCTACCACAATTAAAACAGCAATTTTCTTGTTGCAATGTATTCTTTTACCTAAATTATGATGAAAAATCATAAAATTCGGGCGCGGATGCAAATATTTATATGATTTTTTACAGAAATAAAGTCAGATTTTACCTATTCTTGAAATGGATATTTTTGTTGAAACATTCATAAACATGCTTTTGGACCTATACTTTGGATAAAATATGATGAAAAATTATAAAATTCGGTCGCGGAAGCTAATATTTATATGATTTTTTACAAAAATGAAGTCAGATTTTACCTATTTTTGATGAATACGTTGTATATTGTAAGCTTCATTGGCTGGATTCTAGAATACCTACCACACTTGAAATAGCAATTTTCTTGTTGCAATGTTTTCTTTTACCTAAATTATGATGAAAAATCATAAAATTCGGGCGCGGAAGCAAATATTTATATGGTTTTTTACAAAAATTAAGTCAGATTTTACATATTCTTGAAATGGATATTTTTGTTAATACATTCATAAACATGCTTTTGGACCTATACTGTGGATAAAATATGATGAAAAATTATAAAATTCGGGCGCGGAAGCAAATATTTATATGATTTTTTACAAAAATTAAGTCAGATTTGACCTATTTTTGATGAATACGTTGTATATTGTAAGCTACATGGGCTGGATTCTAGACTACCTACCACACTTAAAATAGCAATTTTCTTGTTGCAATGTTTTCTTTTAGCTAAAATATGATAAAAAATTATAAAATTCGGGCGCGGACGAAAATATTTATATGATTTTTTACAAAAATAAAGTCAGATTTTACCTGTTCTTGAAATAGATATTTTTGTTAAAACATTCATAAACATACTTTTGGACCTATACTATGGATAAAATATGATGAAAAATTATATAATTCGGGCGCGGAAGCAAATATTTATAAGATTTTATACAAAAATAAAGTCAGATTTTACCTATTTTTGATGAATACGTTGTATATCGCAAGCTACATGGGCTGGATTCTAGAATATCCACAACACTTGAAATAGCAATTTTCTTGTTGAATGTTTTCTTTTAGCTAAAATATGATGAAAAATCATAAAACTCGGGCGCGGAAGCAAATATTTATATGATTTGTTACAAAAATAAATTCAGATTCTACCTATTTTTGAAATGGATATTTTTGTTAAAACATTCATAAACATGCTTTTAAACCTGTACTATGGACAAAATATGATGAAAAATTATAAAATTCGTGCGCGGAAGCAAATATTTAAATATTTTTTTACAAAAATAAAGTGAGATTTTACCTATTTTTGATGAATTCGTTGTATATTGTAAGCTACATGGGCTGGATTCTAGAATACCTACCACACTTGAAATAGCACTTTTCTTGTTGCAATGTTTTCTTTTAGCTAAAATATGATGAAAAATCATAAAATTCGGGCGCGGAAGCAAATATTTATATGATTTTTTAAAAAATAAGGTCAGATTTGACCTATTTTTGATGAATACGTTGTATATTGTAAGATACATGGGCTGGATTCTAGACTACCTACCACACTTAAAATAGCAATTTTCTTGTTGCAATGTTTTCTTTTAGCTAAAATATGATAAAAAAATTATAAAAATCGGGCGCGGAAAAAAATATTTATATAATTTTTTACAAAAATAAAGTCAGATTTTACCTATTCTTGAAATAGACATTTTTGTTAAAGCATTCATAAACATGCTTTTGGACCTATACTATGGATAAAATATGATGAAAAATTATAAAATTCGGGCGCGGAAGCAAATATTTATATTCTTAAAATGGATATTTTTCTTAAAACATTCATAAACATGCTTTTGGATCTATACTATGGATAAAATATGATAAAAAATTATAAAATTCGGGCGCGGAAGCAAATATTTATATGATTTTTTACAAAAATAAAGTCAGATTTTACCTATTCTTGAAATGGATATTTTTGTTAAAACTTACATAAACATGCTTTTGGACCTATACTTTGGATAAAATATGATAAAAAATTATAAAATTCGGGCGCAGAAGCAAATATTTATATGATTTTTTACAAAAATTATGTCAGATTTTACCTATTCTTGAAATGGATATTTTTGTTAAAACATTCATAAACATGCTTTTGGATCTATACTATGGATAAAATATGATGAAAAATTATAAAATTCGGGCGCGGAAGCAAATATTTATAAGATTTTATACAAAAATAAAGTCAGATTTTACCTATTTTTGATGAATACTTTGTATATCGCAAGCTTCATTGGCTGGATTCTAGAATACCTACCACAATTGAAACAGCAATTTTCTTGTTGCAATGTTTTCTCTTAGCTAAAATATGATGAAAAATCATAAAATTCGGGCGCGGAAGCAAATATTTATATGATTTTTTACAGAAATAAAGTCAGATTTTACCTATTCTTTAAATGGATATATTTGTTAAAACATTCATAAACATGCTTTTGGACCTATACTTTGGATAAAATATGATGAAAAATTATAAAATTCGTTCGCGGAAGCAAATATTTAAATATTTTTTTACAAAAATAAAGTCAGATCTTACCTATTTTTGATGATTACGTTGTATATTTAAAGCTTCATTAGCTGAATTCTAGAATACCTACCACACTTGAAATAGCAATTTTCTTGTTGCAATGTTTTCTTTTACCTAAATTATGATGATTTTACAAAAATAAATTCAGATTTTACCTATTCTTGAAATGGATATATTTGTTAAAACATTCATAAAAATGCTTTTGGACCTATACTTTGGATAAAATATGATGAAAAATTATAAAATTCGGTCGCGAAAGCAAATATTTATATGATTTTTTACAAAAATAATGTCAGATTTTACCTATTCTTGTAATGGATATTTTTGTTAAAACATTCATAAACATGCTTTTGGATCTATACTACGGATAAAATATGAAGAAAAATTATAAAATTTGGGCGCGGAAGCAAATATTTATATGATTTTTTGCAAAAATAAAGTCAGATTTTACTTATTTTTGATGAATACGTTGTATATCGCAAGCTACATAAGCTGGATTCTAGAATACCCACCACACTTGAAATAGCAAATTTCTTGTTGCAATGTTTTCTTTTAGCTAAAATATAATGAAAAATCATAAAATTCGGGCGCGGAAGCAAATTTTTATATGATTTTTTACAAAAATAAAGTCAGATTTCACCTATTTTTGAAATGGATATTTTTGTTAAAACATGGTTTTAAACCTATACTATGCATAAAATATGATGAATATTTATAAAATTCGGTCGCGGAAGCAAATATTTATATAATTTTTTAGAAATATAAAGTCAGATTTTACCTATTTTTGATGAATATGTTGTATATTGTAAGCTTCATTGGCTGGATTCTAGAATACCTACCACACTTGAAATAGCAATTTTCTTGTTGCAATGTATTGTTTTACCTAAATTATGATGAAGAATCATAAAATTCGGGCGCGGAAGCAAATATTTATATGATTTTTTACAGAAATAATGTCAGATTTTACCTATTCTCGAAATGGATATTTTTGTTAAAACATTCATAAACATGCTTTTGGACGTATACTTTGGATAAAATATGATGAAAAATTATAAAATTCGGTCGCGGAAGCAAATATTTATATGATTTTTTCCAAAAATGAAGTTAGATTTTACCTATTTTTGATGAATACGTTGTATATTGTAAGCTACATGGGCTGGATTCTAGAATACCTACCACACTTGAAATAGCAATTTTCTTGTTTTAATGTTTTCTTTTAGCTAAAATATGATGATAAATCATAAAATTCGGGCGCGGAAGCAAATATTTATATGATTTTTTACAAAAAAAAGTCAGATTTTAACTATAAATGGATATTTTTGTTAAAACATTCTTAAACATGCTTTTGGACCTATACTATGGATAAAATATGATAAAAAATTATAAAATTCGGTCGCGGAAGCAAATATTTATATGATTTTTTACAAAAATAAAGTCAGATTTGACCTATTTTTGATGAATACGTTGTATATTGTAAGCTACATGGGCTGGATTCTAGACTACCTACCACAATTAAAATAACAATTTTCTTGTTGCAATGTTTTCTTTAAGCTAAAATATGATAAAAAATCATAAAATTCGGGCGCGGAAGAAAATATCTATATGATTTTTTACAAAAAAAAAGTCAGATTTTTACATATTCTTAAATGGATATTTTTGTTAAAACATTCATAAACATGCTTTTGGACCTATACTATAGATAAAATATGATGAAAAATTATAAAATTCGGGCGCGGAAGCAAATATTTATATGATATTATACAAAAATAAATTCAGATTTTACCTATTTTTGAGGAATACGTTGTATATCGCAAGCTACATGGGCTGGATTCAAGAATACCTACCACACTTGAAATAGCAATTTTCTTGTTGCAATGATTTCTTTTACCTAAATTATGAAAAAAAATCATAAAATTCGGATGCGGAAGCAAATATTTATATAATTTTTTACAAAATAAATTCAGATTTTACCTATTCTTGTAATGGATATTTTTGTTAAAACATTCATAAACATGCTTTTGGATCTATACTACGGATAAAATATGATGAAAAATTATAAAATTTGGGCGCGGAAGCAAATATTTATATGATTTTTTGCAAAAATAAAGTCAGATTTTACTTATTTTTGATGAATACGTTGTATATCGCAAGCTACATAAGCTGGATTCTAGAATACCCACCACACTTGAAATAGCAAATTTCTTGTTGCAATGTTTTCTTTTAGCTAAAATTTAATGAAAAATCATAAAATTCGGGCGCGGAAGCAAATTTTTATATGATTTTTTACAAAAATAAAGTCAGATTTCACCTATTTTTGAAATGGATATTTTTGTTAAAACATGGTTTTAAACCTATACTATGCATAAAATATGATGAATATTTATAAAATTCGGTCGCGGAAGCAAATATTTATATAATTTTTTACAAATATAAAGTCAGATTTTACCTATTTTTGATGAATATGTTGTATATTGTAAGCTTCATTGGCTGGATTCTAGAATACCTACCACACTTGAAATAGCAATTTTCTTGTTGCAATGTATTGTTTTACCTAAATTATGATGAAGAATCATAAAATTCGGGCGCGGAAGCAAATATTTATATGATTTTTTACAGAAATAATGTCAGATTTTACCTATTCTCGAAATGGATATTTTTGTTAAAACATTCATAAACATGCTTTTGGACGTATACTTTGGATAAAATATGATGAAAAATTATAAAATTCGGTCGCGGAAGCAAATATTTATATGATTTTTTCCAAAAATGAAGTTAGATTTTACCTATTTTTGATGAATACGTTGTATATTGTAAGCTACATGGGCTGGATTCTAGAATACCTACCACACTTGAAATAGCAATTTTCTTGTTTTAATGTTTTCTTTTAGCTAAAATATGATGATAAATCATAAAATTCGGGCGCGGAAGCAAATATTTATATGATTTTTTACAAAAAAAAGTCAGATTTTAACTATTCTTAAAATGGATATTTTTGTTAAAACATTCTTAAACATGCTTTTGGACCTATACTATGGATAAAATATGATAAAAAATTATAAAATTCGGTCGCGGAAGCAAATATTTATATGATTTTTTACAAAAATAAAGTCAGATTTGACCTATTTTTGATGAATACGTTGTATATTGTAAGCTACATGGGCTGGATTCTAGACTACCTACCACAATTAAAATAACAATTTTCTTGTTGCAATGTTTTCTTTAAGCTAAAATATGATAAAAAATCATAAAATTCGGGCGCGGAAGAAAATATCTATATGATTTTTACAAAAAAAAGTCAGATTTTACATATTCTTAAATGGATATTTTTGTTAAAACATTCATAAACATGCTTTTGGACCTATACTATAGATAAAATATGATGAAAAATTATAAAATTCGGGCGCGGAAGCAAATATTTATATGATATTATACAAAAATAAATTCAGATTTTACCTATTTTTGATGAATACGTTGTATATCGCAAGCTACATGGGCTGGATTCAAGAATACCTACCACACTTGAAATAGCAATTTTCTTGTTGCAATGATTTCTTTTACCTAAATTATGAAAAAAAATCATAAAATTCGGATGCGGAAGCAAATATTTATATAATTTTTTACAAAAATAAATTCAGATTTTACCTATTCTTGAAATGGATATATTTGTTAAAACATTCATAAAAATGCTTTTGGACCTATACTTTGGATAAAATATGATGAAAAATTATAAAATTCGGTCGCGAAAGCAAATATTTATATGATTTTTTACAAAAATAATGTCAGATTTTACATATTCTTGAAATGGATATTTTTGTTAAAACATTCATAAACATGCTTTTGGATCTATACTGTAGATAAATATGATAAAAAATTATAAAATTCGGTCGCGAAAGCAAATATTTATATGATTTTTTACAAAAATAAAGTCAGATTTTACCAATTTTTGATGAATACGTTGTATATCGCAAGCTACATGAGCTGGATTCTAGAATACCCACCACACTTGAAATAGCAATTTTCTTGTTGCAATGTTTTCTTTTAGCTAAAATATAATGAAAAATCATAAAATTCGGGTGCGGAAGCAAATATTTATATGATTTTTACAAAAATAAAGTCAGATTTTACCTATTTTTAAAATGGATATTTTTGTTAAAACATGCTTTTAAACCTATACTATGCATAATATATGAAGAAAATTTATAAAATTCGGTCACGGAAGCAAATATTTATATAATTTTTTTACAAATATAAAGTCAGATTTTACCTATTTTTGATGAATACGTTGTATATTGTAAGCTTCATTGGCTGGATTCCAGGATACCTACCACACTTGAAATAGCAATTTTCTTGTTGCAATGTATTCTTTTACCTAAATTATGATAAAGAATCATAAAATTCGGGCGCGGAAGCAAATATTTATATATGATTTTTTACAGTAAATAATGTCAGATTTTACCTATTCTCGAAATGGATATTTTTGTTAAAACATTCATAAACATGCTTTTGGACGTATACTTTGGATAAAATATGATGAAAAATTATAAAATTTGGCCGCGGAAGCAAATATTTATATGATTTTTTCCAAAAATGAAGTCAGATTTTACCTATTTTTGATGAATACGTTGTATATTGTAAGCTACATGGGCTGGATTCTAGAATACCTACCACACTTGAAATAGCAATTTTCTTGTTGCAATGTTTTCTTTTAGCTAAAATATGATGAAAAATCATAAAATTCGGGCGCGGAAGCAAATATTTATATAATTTTTTACAAAAATAAAGTCAGATTTAACTATTCTTAAAATGGATATTTTTGTTAAAACATTCTTAAACATGCTTTTGGACCTATACTATGGATAAAATATGATAAAAAATTATAAAATTCGGTCGCGGAAGCAAATATTTATATGATTTTTTACAAAAATTAAGTCAGATTTGACCTATTTTTGATGAATACGTTGTATATTGTAAGCTACATGGGCTGGATTCTAGACTACCTACCACAATTAAAATAACAATTTTCTTGTTGCAATGTTTTCTTTAAGCTAAAATATGATAAAAAATTATAAAATTCGGTCGCGGAAGAAAATATCTATATGATTTTTTACAAAAATAATGTCAGATTTTACCTATTCTTAAAATGGATATTTTTGTTAAAACATTCATAAACATGCTTTTGGACCTATACTATGGATAAAATATGAAGAAAAATTATAAAATTCGGGCGCGGAAGCAAATATTTATAAGATTTTATACAAAAATAAAGTTAGATTTTACCTATTTTTGATGAATACGTTGTATATCGCAAGCTACATGGGCTGGATTCTAGAATATTCACAACACTTGAAATAGCAATTTTCTTGTTGCAATGTTTTCTTTTAGCTAATATATGATGAAAAATCATAAAATTCGGGCGCGGAAGCAAATATTTATATGATTTTTTACAAAAATAAATTCAGATTCTACCTATTTTTGAAATGGATATTTTAGTTAAAACATTCATAAACATGCTTTTAAACCTGTACTATGGATAAAATATGATGAAAAATTATAAAATTCGAGCGCGGAAGCAAATATTTAAATGATTTTTTACAAAAATGAAGTAAGATTTTACCTATTTATGAATACGTTGTATATTGTAAGCTACATGGGATGGATTCTAGAATACCCACAACACTTGAAATAGCAATTTTCTTGTTGCAATGTTTTCTTTTAGCTAAAATATGATGAAAAATCATAAAATTCGGGCGCTGAAGCAAATATTTATACGATTTTTTACAAAAATAAAGTCAGATTTTACCTATTTTTGAAATGGATATTTTTGTTAAAACATTCATAAACTTGCTTTTAAACCTATACTATGCATAAAATATGATGAAAAATTATAAAATTCGGGCGCGGAAGCAAATATTTATATAATTGTTTACAAAAATAAAGTCAGATTTTACCTATTTTTGATGAATACGTTGTATATTTAAAGCTTCATTAGCTGAATTCTAGAATACCTACCACACTTGAACTAGCAATTTTCTTGTTGCCATGTTTTCTTTTACCTAAATTATGATGAAAAATCATAAAATTCGGATGCGGAAGCAAATATTTATATGATTTTTTACAAAAATAAATTCAGATTTTACCAATTCTTGAAATGGATATTTTTGTTAAAACATTCATAAACATGCTTTTGGACCTATACTTTGGATAAAATATGATGAAAAATTATAAAATTCGGTCGGGGAAGCAAATATTTATATGATTTTTTACAAAAATAAAGTCAGATTTTACCTATTTTTGATGAATACGTTGTATATTGTAAGCTACATGGGCTGGATTCTAGAATACCTACCACACTTGAAATAGCAATTTTCTTGTTGCAATGTTTTCTTTTAGCTAAAATATGATGAACAATAATAAAATTTGGGCGCGGAAGCAAATATTTATATGATTTTTTACAAAAATAAATTCAGATTTTACCTATTCTTGAAATGGATATTTTTGTTAAAACATTCATAAACATGCTTTTGGACCTATACTATGGATAAAATATGATGAAAAATTATAAAATTCGGGCGCGGAAGCAAATATTTATATGATTTTTTACAAACATAAAGTCAGATTTTACCTATTTTTGATGAATACGTTGTTATATCGCAAGCTACATGGGCTGGATTCTAGAATACCTACCACAATTGAAATAGCAATTTTCTTGTTGCAATGTTTTCTTTTACCTAAATTATGATGAAAAATCATAAAATTCGGATGCGGAAGCAAATATTTATATGATTTTTTACAAAAATTAAGTCAGATTTGACCTATTTTTGATGAATACGTTGTATATTGTAAGCTACATGGGCTGGATTCTAGACTACCTACCACAATTAAAATAACAATTTTCTTGTTGCAATGTTTTCTTTAAGCTAAAATATGATAAAAAATTATAAAATTCGGTCGCGGAAGAAAATATCTATATGATTTTTTACAAAAATAATGTCAGATTTTACCTATTCTTAAAATGGATATTTTTGTTAAAACATTCATAAACATGCTTTTGGACCTATACTATGGATAAAATATGAAGAAAAATTATAAAATTCGGGCGCGGAAGCAAATATTTATAAGATTTTATACAAAAATAAAGTTAGATTTTACCTATTTTTGATGAATACGTTGTATATCGCAAGCTACATGGGCTGGATTCTAGAATATCCACAACACTTGAAATAGCAATTTTCTTGTTGCAATGTTTTCTTTTAGCTAAAATATGATGAAAAATCATAAAATTCGGGCGCGGAAGCAAATATTTATATGATTTTTTACAAAAATAAATTCAGATTGTACCTATTTTTGAAATGGATATTTTAGTTAAAACATTCATAAACATGCTTTTAAACCTGTACTATGGATAAAATATGATGAAAAATTATAAAATTCGAGCGCGGAAGCAAATATTTAAATATTTTTTTACAAAAATAAAGCCAGGTTTTACCTATTTTTGATGAATACGTTGTATATTTAAAGCTTCATTAGCTGAATTCTAGAATACCTACCACACTTGAACTAGCAATTTTCTTGTTGCCATGTTTTCTTTTACCTAAATTATGATGAAAAATCATAAAATTCGGATGCGGAAGCAAATATTTATATGATTTTTTACAAAAATAAATTCAGATTTTACCAATTCTTGAAATGGATATTTTTGTTAAAACATTCATAAACATGCTTTTGGACCTATACTTTGGATAAAATATGATGAAAAATTATAAAATTCGGTCGGGGAAGCAAATATTTATATGATTTTTTACAAAAATAAAGTCAGATTTTACCTATTTTTGATGAATACGTTGTATATTGTAAGCTACATGGGCTGGATTCTAGAATACCTACCACACTTGAAATAGCAATTTTCTTGTTGCAATGTTTTCTTTTAGCTAAAATATGATGAACAATAATAAATTTGGGCGCGGAAGCAAATATTTATATGATTTTTTACAAAAATAAATTCAGATTTTACCTATTCTTGAAATGAATATTTTTGTTAAAACATTCATAAACATGCTTTTGGACCTATACTATGGATAAAATATGATGAAAAATTATAAAATTCGGGCGCGGAAGCAAATATTTATATGATTTTTTACAAACATAAAGTCAGATTTTACCTATTTTTGATGAATACGTTGTATATCGCAAGCTACATGGGCTGGATTCTAGAATACCTACCACATTTGAAATAGCAATTTTCTTGTTGCAATGTTTTCTTTTACCTAAATTATGATGAAAAATCATAAAATTCGGATGCGGAAGCAAATATTTATATGATTTTTTACAAAAATAAATTCAGATTTTACCTATTCTTGAAATGGATATTTTTGTTAAAACATTCATAAACATGTTTTTGGACCTATACTTTCGATAAAATATGATGAAAATTTATAAAATTCGGTCGCGAAAGCAAATATTTATATGATTTTTTACAAAAAAAAAGTCAGATTTTACCTATTTTTGATAAATACGTTGTATATTGTAAGCTACATGGGCTGTATTCTAGAATACCTACCACACTTGAAATAGCAATTTTCTTGTTGCAATGTTTTCTTTTAGCTAAAATATGATAAAAAATCATAAAATTCGGGCGCGGAAGCAAATATTTATGTTTTTTTTACAAAAATAAAGTCAGATTTTACCTATTCTTGAAATGGATATTTTTGTTAAAAACATTCATAAACATGCTTTTCGTCCTATACTATGGATAAAATATGATAAAAAATTATGAAATTCGGGCGCGGAAGCAAATATATAAATATTTTTTTTACAAAAATAAAGTCAGATTTTACCTATTTTTGATAAATACGTTGTATATTTAAAGCTTCATTAGCTGGATTCTAGAATACCTACCACACTTGTAATGGCAATTTTCTTGTTGCAATGTTTTCTTTTGCCTTAATTATGATGAAAAATCATAAAATTCGAATGCGGAAGCAAATATTTATATGATTATTTACAAAAATAAGTTCAGATTTTACTTATTCTTGAAATGGATATTTTTGTTAAAACATGTTTTTAAACCTATACTATGCATAAAATATGATGAAAATTTATAATATTCGGTCGCGCAAGCAAATATTTATATAATTTTTTACAAAAATAAAGTCAGATTTTACCTATTTTTGATGAATACGTTGTATATTGTAAGCTTCATTGGCTGGATTCTAGAATACCTACCGCACTTAAAATAGCAATTTTCTTGTTGCAATGTTTTCTTTTAGCTAAAATATGATGAAAAATCATAAAATTCGGGCGCGGAAGCAAATATTTATAAGATTTTTTACAAAAATAAAGTAAGATTTTTACCTATTCTTAAAATGGATATTTTTGTTAAAACATTCTTAAACATGCTTTTGGACCTATACTATGGATAAAATATGATAAAAAATTATAAAATACGGGCGCGGAACCAAATATTGATATGATTTATTACAAAAATAAAGTCTGTTTTGACCTATTTTTGATAAATACGTTGTATATTGTAAGCTACATGGGTTGTATTCTAGAATACCTACTACACTTGAAATAGCAATTTTCTTGTTGCAATGTTTTCTTTTAGCTAAAATATGATGAAAAATCATAATATTCGGGCGCGGAAGCAAATATTTATATGATTTTTTACAAAAATAATGTGAGATTTTACCTATTCTTGAAATGGATATTTTTGTTAAAACATTCATAAACATGCTTTTGGATCTATACTATGGATAAAATATGATGAAAAATTATAAAATTCGGGCGCGGAAGCGAATATTTATATGATTCTTTACAAAAATAAAGTCAGATTTGACCTATTTTTGATGAATACGTTGTATATCGCAAGCTACATGGGTTGGATTCTAGAATACCCACCACACTTGAAATAGTAATTTTCTTGTTGCTATATTTTCTTTTAGCTAATATATGATAAAAAATCATAAAATTCGGGCGCGAAAGCAAATATTTATATGATTTTTTACGAAAATAAAGTCAGTTTTTACCTATTTTTGAAATGGATATTATTGTTAAAACATTCATAAACATGCTTTTAAACCTATACAATGCATAAAATATGATAAAAAATTATAAAATTCGGGCGCGGAAGCAAATATTCATATAATTTTTTACAAAAATAAAGTCAGATTTTACTTATTTTTGATGAATACGTTGTATATTGTAAGCTTCATTGGCTGGATTCTTTAATACCTACCACACTTGAAAGAGCAATTTTCTTGTTGCAATGTATTCTTTTACCTAATTTATGATAAAAAATCATAAAATTCTGGCGCGGAAGCAAATATTTATATGATTTTTACAGAAATAAAATCAGATTTTACCTATTATTGAAATGGATATGTTTGTTAAAACATTCATAAACATGCTTTTGGACGTATACTTTAGATAAAATATGATGAAAAATTATAAAATTCCGTCGCGGAAGCCAATATTTATATGATTTTTTACAAAAATGAAGTAAGATTTTACCTATTTATGAATACGTTGTATATTGTAAGCTACATGGGATGGATTCTAGAATACCCACAACACTTGAAATAGCAATTTTCTTGTTGCAATGTTTTCTTTTAGCTAAAATATGATGAAAAATCATAAAATTCGGGCGCTGAAGCAAATATTTATACGATTTTTTACAAAAATAAAGTCAGATTTTACCTATTTTTGAAATGGATATTTTTGTTAAAACATTCATAAACTTGCTTTTAAACCTATACTATGCATAAAATATGATGAAAAATTATAAAATTCGGGCGCGGGAAGCAAATATTTATATAATTTTTTACAAAAATAAAGTCAGATTTTACCTATTTTTGATGAATACGTTGTATATTGTAAGCTACATGGGCTGGATTCTAGACTACCTACCACACTTAAAATAGCAATTTTCTTGTTGCAATGTTTTCTTTTAGCTAAAATATGATAAAAAATCATAAAATTCGGGCGCGGAAGAAAATATTTATATGATTTTTTACAAAAATAAAGTCAGATTTTACCTATTCTTGAAATGGATATTTTTGTTAAAAAATTCATAAACATGCTTTTGGTCCTATACTATGGATAGAATATGATAAAAAATTATAAAATTCGGGCGCGGAAGCAATTATTTATATAATTTTATACAAAAATAAAGTCAGATTTTACCCATTTTTGATGAATACGTTGTATATCGCAAGCTACATGGGCTGGATTCTAGAATACCCACAACACTTGAAAGGGTCCTTGAAGTTAGCAACCACCGGAAAGCACAAACGATAAAATTTATGCCAAACGTTTGTGCTTCGTTTGTGCTGAATTGTGCCCCTAAATAAAACTCAGCAACCCTTACCGTCCGTAAGTAATAAACAATTTAAATGTGGTTGCCAACTTCACGCCTAGCAACCACTTGTGAAGCACAAACAATGAAACATATACCAAACGTTTGTGCTTCGTTTGTGCTCAATTGTGCCCCTATGTAAAACTCAGCAACCCTTACCGTTCGTAAGTAATAAACAATGTAAATGTGGTTGCCAACTTCATGCCTAGCAACCATTTGTGAAGCACAAACGATGAAACATATACCAAACGTTTGTGCTTCGTTTGTGCTCAATTGTGCCCCTATATAAAACTCAGCAACCCTTACCGTTCGTAAGCAATAAACAATTTAAATGTGGTTGCCAACTTCACGCCTAGCAACCACCTGTGAAGCACAAACGATGAAACATGTACCAAACGTTTGTGCTTCGTTTGTGCTCAATTGTGCCCCTATATAAAACTCAGCAACCCTTAGAGGTCGTAAGCAATAAACAATTTAAATATGGTTGCCAACTTCACGCCTAGCAACCACCTGTGAAGCACAAACGATGAAACATACACCAAACGTTTGTGCTTCGTTTGTGCTCAATTGAGCCCCTATATAAAAGATTGACCTTTTTACAAGTAGCCTAGTGAATAGGAGCAAAAAAGGTTTTAGCATGTAAAAATTTATATTTGGCAATTTTGTTCATTTTGAGCCCTAATGAAATTCTGAAATTTGTAAAAATGGGAAAAGGCCACCAACGCCGCCATCTTGAATAAAGGCGATAAAAATCTAGTTATTTGATAATATCTCGTTTCCGTAACTTTGCAAAGTAATAATATATTATACAAAATGGCGGAGAATAAAATATCCTTCAAGTTTTGTATTTTTGTTTTGATTAACGAGTTCTGGCAGAGAACAATTGAGCCTATATTTGTATTTCGCAACAATTCTTGAATTCTCATTACTATTTACTGTTCGTTATTGTTATTATATATCATTATTTATGTAAAAATAATAATAATAGCCAGTACAGTTGTGTGACCGTGTCGTGTCTTGTCTGATCGACTAGATAAGCAACATCAGAATAACAAAATTTAAAATTTTGAATATTATAGTATTCTATATTTCTAATTTTTCATGCATTTTTCAGATTTTTTTTCTATTTCCAAAAATTTGTTGCCTAAAATAGATATAAAAATAGCCATTTTGCTTACCCATTTTTTATAATTGTAGAGCCTAAAAATCCGGTCTCTAGTAATAATAAATAAAAAATACATTGTATTATATAGTCATATACACAGTATTCATTTTAAGTAGAACACCATTTCTATCCTAAGAACTATAAGAAATACGAAGTTAAAATACCTAGGAAACAATTCCTATATCACAAGACTATTAAAATGAGCTCGAAAACTTTTTACAAACTAATGTTTCCAAGATATGAGAAACAATACTACCACCTAAATTAATATAATTATAACTAAAGTAAGTAAACCTAGAAATTTAATATTTTTATAAAATGCAGTTATTTAAAATTTAACATGGTAACCGCCTATGTCACCTTTTCGTAGGACACACGGTATGTTATATTACGTAAAATTAAGAGTTTTTAATTCAATTTTTAAGTTCTTTGTATTGTAATTCTGAAAATAAAATACACGCAAACGCATACAGACAAACAATGTTCATGTGTTTCCCTCCTTGCCTATCTTATACATTAAAAATCTGTTAAACTATTTCTTTTTCCTCTTCTTTAGAGGTTAGTTGTTGTTATTTCTCTCCAAAAGCCTCAATTTTCGTAATTTTCCCCTGCCAGACCTTTGTCAATTCTCATTCATTGCTTCGCTTATATACATATGTATATTCAATGGCAATAGTGGTTTTCCTCTTCTTATTATTCTTGGTTTTTATTGTAATTTTAAACTTTAAAGCAACATTTTTTATATAACAATTACATACATCGGTTTAGCTATATCTGTTTGCTATCGAAATTTACGAGTATTTTTTCTCTTTTGACTGTACCATTTGAAATTTCTATGTACGCATGCGCACGTGAAAATAAGTAAGCGATTGTTTGGTACATGTACACTCTCCATAAAAGCATATTCTAAACTTGTGAGACTCGTTGCTAACTTCGTTGTCAAGATTTATGAATGACCCATGGATGTCAATGTAGTATTTGTATATTAGGTCAGTACACAGTAAAAGACAAAGCTTAAGGCAGTTAATGTATTTTAATATGTATGTTGTGTTTTACAAAATTACATTAGATGTAATAATATAAACATAATAAGTAACATGGACATAAACATAGGATAGAACACAAAACATAAATGAGGAGCCTCAGCACAATTTTGTTCCCGATAGAGACACTGCTGTGTTAAAAATTGTGACGGAAATAAAAACATCATTTAAAAATTTTCACTGGAACAAAGATATTTGTGGATGAATGATTTTAGCACAAATAATATTTATTTAATAAGGAGGGTTATTTTGATTTTTTTTTCGTATTTCAATAATTTATCTACATACATTAATCAAAATAAAAATTGATTAGGACATACTCTGCAAAAATTTAGAATTAAATTGTTTTTTGTCCTTTATGAATTGCAGTCGTTCTCTTTTTAAGTTTATTACTTTTTATTTCTCATATTCAAACACAATTAAATTTACTAAATATTGTTACGAGCCAGAATAAAAAAGAATAATGTTTCATATTGCAATATTTTTAAATGTTTCGCCGCAAAACCTTACACATTGCGTAAAATTGCTTGTACTTCTTCTTTTTCTTCATATAATTTTCATCGTGAGAGACGTACTTGAGTAACCCGCTTGGTTATGCCATCTACTATTAGCTTTGCGCTAAGTTCCCATTAAAGTGCCGAGTATGTCAGAGCAATGTATTTAGATTAGCACATGCTTGTACAAGTAGTGAACGTCTTCAAAATATTTGCTCATTGCTCTACTATGCGTGCACAGGTATTTCAAATGGTACAGTTAAAAAGAAAATGACAACAAATACCCCACTACACCCTCTGTCTCAGTCCTACACTATGAACCTTTAATTCTTGCAAGTTTTAAACTAAAAATGATCCTTATTTTGCTTACGTGACATTTTATAATGAAACGAAAATATTTCATATGTTAATTTTTTTCTTTTGACTGTACCATTTGAAATTTCTGTGCGCGCATGCGAGCTTTGTATGTAAATAACCAAAGATGTTATGATTACGTATAATAAATAATCATGTAAATTATTTTTCGCGAATTTATAATTTTAGTTAAAAATTAATATTTGATTGTTCGTTGTTATAATAATTTGATACATCTATTAGTTGCAATCCGCGAGACCCACTTCCTAGAGATGGCAGCACTACTGACTGACTTACAGGGAAAACATTGTATTTTACATAAGTGCTAGTGTTATTTTAATACTTTGTTTTGAGGATATTTTGTAATTTTTAATTCGATTTGAATTTGTTTATCGCAATTTCAGATATATACATTTATTTAAATGATGCCGTGCGGTCTATGGTCGAAGTAGAAGCATATTATAAAAGAAAAATAAGATTTACAATTGCGGTTATCTGCTTGTTAACTACTTATTTAATTATTTTTAGCTAGACATATTAGTTTATGCGATTACAAGGTATATAAACGGAATAATATAAAAATAATTGAACTGTGTCTTCAAATATTTAAATTGAATCAATCGTAATAAAATTAAATACAATTGTCACTTCGGAGAAATGTGTATGCATCTGTAAAGCAGATAATGTATTAACGTAAATATAGTATATCATTATCATTCAAACTACACATAAGTGCACAACAGATGACAGTTATTTAAATTGCGCGGTTATGGTTTGTTCACTACAGCTAAAATTTCAAACCAGATATTAGGCGTTTTCGTTTATTCTCTCTGAGAGATTAGTCAGAGTTCTCTGGTGACGTCATCAGATGGTTCAGATTGTCCAGAGTGTTTGTGTATAAGAACGGTTAAGAGCGTGTCAAAAGTGGGAATCATGTCTTTTTCAAATAAAACCAACTACTTGTTATCTTTTATTGCAAATAAATAATTTTTGAAGATAATGAAATAGAAGAAATGATTTTAAAACAAATTGTAAATGATTCTATTAAAACTAAAAATCAAACGTATTAAAATAAATGATTACATGGAAAAAATGTTTCAAATTATAATGTGGACGGTAATGTTATAAATATAAAATTTTGGTTTACGATGTAATTACAGTTACAATTAAAATATTTCAGATTTTAAATCGAATTTCAAACGAAATATTAGATTTTCCAATATGTGATTACTTATATGTATCAGCTTTAAAAAAATGAAGCTATAATAATATAAATACTTATCTTAAAATATAATCGTAATAAAATTTGCCGATAAATTTTGGTTTATTAATCATGACCCAAATACAAAATTGGGTCGTACGAATTGGAATCGAAAACTTACCATTTAAACACTAATTATAAAATTTTATGATATTATTTTTTTTAAATATTTATGAATTATTTGTTCCCAATAATATAACGTATATTTTTATGTGATTATTTTCGTTTGTATTTTTTTAATATTAACTAGTACAGGTGGTGATGCTCTTATCAACGCTTTGAATGTTTAGGGTTTAGATGAATTTCGGACATTCCCGCGCATTTCATGCACTAACCCTACAGATTTGTCAGAGCGCTTGAAGACTCTCGGAGCGTTCCTCCTGGAGACATACGAGACAAAATACGAACGCAGATAGGTACGCTCCGAGATAATAAACGAACGCTTACGATCGTTCGGAGTTCTCCCAGACAATAAACGAAAACGCCTATTATATTTCAGAGTTTGTAATTCCCGCTCGATTATGACGAAAGCACTTTCATGACCTATTGCAACTAATAGATGTAGCAAATTATTATAATACCGAACAATCAAATATAAATTTTTAACTAAAATTATAAATTTGCGAATAATAATTTGCATGATTATTTATTATACGTATTCATAAGATCCTAGGTCAAATAGTACAGTCAAAAGAAAAAAATTACCATATGAAATATTTTTGTTTCATTATAAAATGTCACGTAAGCAAAATAAGGATCATTTTTAGTTTAAAACTTGCAAGAATTGAAGGTCCATAGTGTAGGACTGAGAAAGAGGGTGTAGTGGGGTATTTGTTGTCATTTTCTTTTTAACTGTACCATTTGAAATACCTGTGCACGCACAGTAGAGCAATGAGCAAATATTTTGAAGAGGTTCACTACCTGTACAAGCATGTGCTAAACTAAATACATTGCTATGACATACTCGGCACTTTAATGGGAACTTAGCGCAAAGCTAAAAGTAGATGGCATAACCAAGCGAGTTACTCAAGTACGTCTCTCACGATGAAAATTATATGAAGAAAAAGAAGAAGTACAAGAAATTTTACGCAGTGTGTAAGGTTTTGCGGCAAAACATTTGAAAATATTGTAAAATGAAACATTATTCTTTTTTATTCTGGCTCGTAACAATATTTAGTAAATTTAGTTGTGTTTGAATATGAAAAATGAAAAGTAATAAACTTAAAAAGAGAACGACTGCAATTCATAAAGAGCAAAAAACAATTAAATTCAAAGTTTTTGCAGAGTATGTCCTAATCAATTTTTATTTTGATTAATGTATGTAGATAAATTATAGAAATACGAAAAAAAAAATCAAAATAACCTTCTTTATTAAATAAATATTATTTGCGCTAAAATCATTCATCCACAAACATCTTTGTTCCAGTGAAAATTTAAAATGATGTTTTTTATTTCCGTCACATTTTTTAACACAGCAGTGCCTCTATCGGGAACAAAATTGCGCTAGGGCTCCTCATTTATGTTTTATATTCTATCCTATGTTTATGTCCATGTTACTTATTACTTATTAACATGCATACTAAAATACATTAACTGCCTTAAGCTTTGTCTTTTACTGTGTACTGAACTAATATACAAATACTACATTGACATCCATGGGTCATTCATAAATCTTGACAACGAAGTTAGCAACGAGTCTCACAAGTTTAGAATATGCTTTTACGGAGAGTGTACATGTCCCAAACATTCGCTTATTTATTTTCACGTGCGCATGCGTACATAGAAATTTCAAATGGTACAGTCAAAAGAGAAAAAATACTCGTAAATTTCGATAGCAAACAGATATAGCTAAACCGATGTATGTAATTGTTATATAAAAAATGTTGCTTTAAAGTTTAAAATTACAATAAAAAACAAGAATAATAAGAATAGGAAAACCACTATTGCCATTGAATGTACATATGTATATAAGCGAAGCAATGAATGAGAATTGACAAAGGTCTGGCAGGGGAAAATTACGGAAATTAAGGCTTTTGGAGAGAAATAACAACAACTAACCTCTAAAGAAGAGGAAAAAGAAATAGTTTAACAGATTTTTAATGTATAAGATAGGCAAGGAGGGAAACACATGAACATTGTTTGTCTGTATGCGTTTGCGTGTATTTTATTTTCAGAATTACAATACAAAGAACTTAAAAATTGAATTAAAAACTCTTAATTTTACGTAATATAACATACCGTGTGTCCTACGAAAAGGTGACATAGGCGGTTACCATGTTAAATTTTAAATAACTGCATTTTAAAAAAATAATAAATTTCTAGGTTTATTACTTTAGTTATAATAATATTAATTTAGGTAGTAATATTGTTTCTCATATCTTGGAACCATTAGTTTGATAAAAAGTTATTGAGCTCATTTTAATAGTCTTGTGATATAGGAATTGTTTCCTAGGTACTTTAACTTCGTATTTCTTATAGTTCTTAAGATAGAAATGGTGTTCTACTTAAAATGAATACTGTGTATATGACTATATAATACAATGTATTTTTTATTTATTATTACTAGAGACCGGATTTTTAGGCTCTACAATTATAAAAAATGCGTAGGCAAAATGGCTATTTTTATATCTATTTTAGGCAACAAATTTTTGGAAAAAAATCTGAAAAATGCATGAAAAATTAGAAATATAGAATACTATAATATTCAAAATTTTAAATTTTGTTATTTTGATGTTGCTTATCTAGTCGATCAGATAAGACACGACACGGTCACACAACTTTACTGGCTACTGGCTAACATATTATTACTATTTTTACATAAATAATGATATATAATAACAATAACGAACAGTAAATAGTAATGAGAATTCAAGGATTGTTGCGAATTACAAATATAGGCTCAATTGTCCTCTGCCAGAACTCGTTAACAGTTAATCAAAACAAAAATACAAAACTTGGAGGATATTTTATTCTCAGCCATTTTGTATAATATATTATTACTTTGCAAAGTTGCGGAAACGAGATATTATCAAATAACTAGATTTTTATCGCCTTTATTCAAGATGGCGGCGTTGGTGGCCTTTTCCCATTTTTACAAATTTCAGAATTTCATTAGGGCTCAAAATGAACAAAATTGCCAAATATAAATTCTTCCCGACTTTTTACATGCCAAAACCTTTTTTGCTCCTATTCACTAGGCTACATGTAAAAAGGTTATTCTTTTATATAGGGGCACAATTGAGCACAAACGAAGCACAAACGTTTGGCATAAATTTTATCGTTTGTGCTTCACAGGTGGTTGCTAGGCGTGAAGTTGGCATCCACATTTAAATTGTTTATTGCTTATGAACGGTAGGGGTTGCTGAGTTTTATATAGGGGCACAATTAGGCACAAACGAAGCACAAACGTTTGGTATATGTTTCATCGTTTGTGCTTCACAGGTGGTTGCTAGACGTGAAGTTGGCAACCACATTTAAATTGTTTATTACTTTCCAACAGTAAGGGTTGCTGAGTTTTATATAGGGGCACAATTGAGCACAAACGAAGCACAAACGTTTGGTATATGTTTCATCGTTTGTGCTTCGCAGGTGGTTGCTAGGTGTAAAGTTAGCAACCACATTTAAATTGTTTATTGCTTACTAAAGGTAAGGGTTGCTGAGTTTTATATAGTGGCACAATTGAGCACAAACGAAGCACAAACGTTTGGTATATGTTTCATCGTTTGTGCTTCATAAGTGGTTTGCTAGGCGTGAAGTTGGCAACCACATTTAAATTGTTTATTACTTACGAACGGTAAGGGTTGCTGAGTTTTATATAGGGGCACAATTCAGCACAAACGAAGCACAAACGTTTGGTATATGTTTCATAGTTTGTGCTTCACAAGTGGTTGCTAGGCGTGAAGTTGAGTACCACATTTAAATTGTTTATTACTTACGGACGGTAAGGGTTTCTGAGTTTTATTTAGGGGCACAATTGAGCACAAACGAAGCACAAACGTTTGGCATAAATTTTATCGTTTGCGCTTTCCGGTGGTTGCTAACTTCACGGACCCCACTTGAAATAGCAATTTTTTTGTTGCAATGTTTTCTTTTAGCTAAAATATGATAAAAAATCATAAAATTCGGGCGCGGAAGCAAATATTTATATGATTTTTTACAAAAATAATGTCTGATATTACCTATTTTTGAAATGGATATTTTTGTTAAAACATTCATAAACATGCTTTTAAACCTATACTATGGATAAAATGTGATGAAAAATTATAAAACTCGGGCGCGGAAGCAAATATTAAAATATTTTTTTACAAAAATAAAGTCAGATTTTTACCTATTTTAGATGAATACGTTGTATATTTAAAGCCTCATTAGATGGATTCTAGAATACCTACCACACTTGAAATAGCAATTTTCTTGTTGCAATGTTTTCTTTTACTTAAATTATGATGAAAAATCATAAAATTCGGATGCGGAAGCAAATATTTATATGATTTTTTACAAAAATAAATTTAGATATTACCTATTCTTGAATTGGATATTTTTGTTAAAACATTCATAAACATGCTTTTGGACCTATACTGCGGATAAAATATGATGAAAAATTATATAATTCGGTCACGGAAGCAAATATTTATATGATTTTTTAAAACAATAAAGTCAGATTTTACCTATTATTGATGAATACGTTGTATATTGTAAGCTACATGGGCTGGATTCTAGAATACCTACTACACTTGAAATAGCAATTTTCTTGTTGCAACGTTTTCTTTTAGCTAAAATATGATGAAAAATCATAAAATTCGGGCGCGGAAGCAAATATTTATATGATTTTTTACAAAAATAAAGTCAGATTTTACCTATTCTTAAAATGGATATTTTTGTTAAAACATTCATAAACATGCTTTTGGACCTATACTATTGATAAAATATGATAAAAAATGATAAAATTCGGGCGCGGAAGCAAATATTTATATGATTTTTTACAAAAATAAAGTCAGATTTGACCTATTTTTGATGAATACGTTGTATATTGTAAGCTACATGGGCTGGATTCTAGACTACCTAACACACTTAAAATAGCAATTTTCTTGTTGCAACGTTTTCTTTTAGCTAAAATATGATAAAAAATCATAAAATTTGGGCGCGGAAGCAAATATTTATATGATTTTTTACAAAAATAAAGTCAGATATTACCTATTTTTGAAATGGATATTTTTGTTAAAACAATTATAAACATGCTTTTAAATCTATACTATGGATAAAATATGATGAAAAAATATAAAATTCGGGCGCGGAATTAAATATTTAAATATTTTTTACAAAAATAAAGTCAGATTTTACCTATTTTTGATGAATACGTTGTATATCGCAAGCTACATGGGCTCTATTCTAGAATAACCACCACACTTGAAATAGCAATGTTCTTGTTGCAATGTTTTCTTTTAGCTAATATATGATGAAAAATCATAAAATTCGGGCGCGGAAGCAAATATTTATATGATTTTTTACGAAAATAAAGTCAGTTTTTACCTATTTTTGAAATGGATATTTTTGTTAAAATATTCATAAACATGCTTTTGGACCAATACTATGCTTAAAATATGATGAAAAATTATAAAATTCGGTCGCGGAAGCAAATATTTATATGATTTTTTACAAAAATAAAGTCAGGTTTTACCTATTTTTGATGAATACGTTGTATATTGTAAGCTACATGGGCTGGATTCTAGAATACCTACCACACTTGAAATAGCAATTTTCTTGTTGCAACGTTTTCTTTTAGCTAAAATATGATGAAAAATCATAAAATTCGGGCGCGGAAGCAAATATTTATATGATTTTTTACAAAAATAATGTCAGATTTTACCTATTCTTAAAATGGATATTTTTGTTAAAACATTCATAAACATGCTTTTGGACGTATACTTTGGATAAAATATGATGAAAAATTATAAAATTCCGTCGCGGAAGCAAATATTTATATGATTTTTTACAAAAATGAAGTCAGATTTTATCTATTTTTGATGAATACGTTTTATATTGTAAGCTCATGGGCTGGATTCTAGAATACCTACCACACTTGAAATAGCAATTTCCTTGTTGCAATGTTTTCTTTTATCTAAAATATGATAAAAAATCATAAAATTCGGGCACGGAAGCAAATATTTATATGATTTTTTACAAAAAAAATGTCAGATTTTACCTATTCTTAAAATGGATATTTTTGTTAAAACATTCTTAAACATGCTTTTGGACCTAAACTATGGATAAAATATGATAAAAAATTATAAAGTTCGTTCGCGGAAGCACATATTTATATAATTTTTTACAAAAATAAATTCAGATTTTACCTATTCTTGAAATGGATATTTTTGTTGAAACATTCATAAACATGCTTTTGGACTTATACTTTGGATAAAATATGATAAAAAATTATAAAATTCGTTCGCGAAAGCAAATATTTGTATGATTTTTTACAAAAATAAAGTCAGATTTTACCTATTTTTGATGAATACGTTGTATATTGTAAGCTACATGGGCTGGATTCTAGAATACCTACCACACTTGTAATAGCAATTTTCTTGTTGCAATGTTTTCTTTTAGCTAAAATATGATGAACAATCATAAATTTCGGGCGCGGAAGCAAATATTTATATGATTTTTTACAAAATTAAAGTCAGATTTTACCTATTTTTGAAATGGATATGTTTGTTAAAACATTAATAAACATGCTTTTAAACCTATACTATGGATAAAATATGATGAAAAATTATAAAATTCGGGCGCTGAAGCAAATATTTATAAGATTTTTTACTAAAATAAAGTCAAAATTTACCTATTTTTGATGAATACGTTGTATATTGTAAGCTACATGGGCTAGATTCTAGAATACCTACCACACTTGAAACAGCAATTTTCTTATTGCAATGTATTCTTTTACCTAAATTATGATGAAAAATTATAAAATTCGGGCGCGGACGCAAATATTTATATGATTTTTCACAGAAATAAAGTCAGATTTTATCTATTCTTGAAATGGATATATTTGTTAAAACATTCATAAACATGCTTTTGGACCTATACTTTGGATAAAATATGATGAAAAATTATAAAATTCGGTCGCGGAAGCAAATATTTATATGATTTTTTACAAAAATAAAGTCAGACTTTAAATATTTTTGATGAATACGTTGTATATCGCAAGCTACATGGGCTGGATTCTAGAATACCCACAACACTTGAAATAGCAATTTTCTTGTTGCAATGTTTTCTTTTAGCTAAAATATGATGAACAATCATAAAATTCGGGCGCGGAAGCAAATATTTATATGATTTTTTATAAAAATAAAGTCAGATTTTACCTATTTTTGAAATGAATATTTTTGTTAAAACATTAATAAACATGCTTTTAAACCTATACTATGGATAAAATATGATGAAAAATTATAAAATTCGGGCGCGGAAGCAAATATTTAAATATTTTTTTACAAAAATAAAGTCAGATTTTACCTATTTTTGATGAATACGTTGTATATTTAAAACTTCATTAGCTGGATTCTTGAATACCTACCACACTTGAAATAGCAATTTTCTTGTTGCAATGTTTTCTTTTACCTAAATTATGATAAAAAATCATAAAATTCGGATGCGGTAGCAAATATTTATATGACTTTTTACAAAAATAAATTCAGATTTTACCTATTCTTAAAATGGATATTTTTGTTAAAACATTCATAAACATGCTTTTGGACCTATACTTTGGATAAAATATGATGAAAAATTATAAAATTCGGTCGCGAAAGCAAATATTTATATGATTTTTTACAAAAATAAAGTCAGATTATACCTATTTTTGATGAATACGTTGTATGTTGTAAGCTACATGGGCTGGATTCTAGAATACCTACCACACTTGAAATAGCAATTTTCTTGTTGCAATGTTTTCTTTTAGCTCAAATATGATAAAAAATCATAAAATTCGGGCGCGGAAGCAAATATTTATATGATTTTTTACAAAAATAAACTCAGATTTTACCTATTATTGAAATGGACATTTTTGTTAAAACATTCATAAACATGCTTTTGGATCTATACTATGGATAAAATATGATAAAAAATTATAAAATTCGGGCGCGGAAGCAAATATTTATATGATTTTTTACAAAAATAAAGTCAGATTTTACCTATTTTTGATGAATACGTTGTATATCGCAAGCTACATGGGCTGGATTCTAGAATACCCACCACACTTGAAATAGTAATTTTCTTGTTGCAATGTTTTCTTTTAGCTAAAATATGATGAAAAATCATAAAATTCGGGCGCGGAAGCAAATATTTATATGATTTTTTACAAAAATAAAGTCAGATATTACATATTTTTAAAATGTATATTTTTGTTAAAACATTCATAAACTTGCTTTTAAACCTATACTATGCATAATATATGATGAAAAATTATAAAATTCGGGCGCGGAAGCAAATATTTATATGATTTTTTACAAAAATAAAGTCAGATTTGACCTATTTTTGATGATTACTTTGTATATTGTAAGCTACATGGGCTGGATTCTAGACTACCTACCACACTTAAAATAACAATTTTCTTGTTGCAATGTTTTCTTTTAGCTAAAATATGATAAAAAATCATAAAATTCGGGCGCGGAAGCAAATATTTAAATATTTTTTTACAAAAATAATTTCAGATTTTACCTATTATTTGATGAATACGTTGTATATTGTAAGCTTCATTGGCTGGATTCTAGAATACCTACCACACTTGAAATAGCAATTTTCTTGTTGCAATGTGTTCTTTTACCTAAATTATGATGAAAAATCATAAAATTCGGGCGCGGAAGCAAATATTTATATGATTTTTTACAGAAATAAAGTCAGATTTTACCTATTCTTGAAATGGATATTTTTGTTAAAACATTCATAAACATGCTTTTGGACGTATATTTTGGATAAAATATGATGAAAAATTATAAAATTCCGTCGCGGAAACAAATTTTATATGATTTTTTACAAAAATAAAGTCAGATTTGACCTATTTTTGATGAATACGTTGTATATTGTAAGCTACATGGGCTGGATTCTAGACTACTTACCACACTTAAAATAGCAAATTTCTTGTTGCAATGTTTTCTTTTAACTAAAATATGATAAAAAATCATAAAATTCGGGCGCGGAAGAAAATATTTATATGATTTTTTACAAAAATAAAGTCAGATTTTACATATTCTTCAAATGGATATTTTTGCTAAAATATTCATAAACATGCTTTTGGACCTATACTATGGATAAAATATGATGAAATATTATAAAATTCGGGCGCGGAAGCAAATATTTATATGATTTTATACAAAAATAAAGTCTGATTTTACCTATTTTTGATAAATACGTTGTATATCGCAAGCTATATGGGCTGGATTCTAGAATACCCACAACACTTGAAATAGCAATTTTCTTATTGCAATGTTGTCTTTTAGCTAAAATATGATAAAAAATTATAAAATTCGGGCGCGGAAGCAAATATTTATATGATTTTTTACAAAAATAAAGTCAAATAATAGCTATTTTTGAAATGGATATTTTTGTTAAAACATTCATAAACATGCTTTTAAACCTATACTATGTATAGAATATGATAAAAAATTATAAAATTCGGGCGCGGAAGCAAATATATAAATATTTTTTTACAAAAATAAAGTCAGATTTTACCTATTTTTGATAAATACGTTGTATATTTAAAGCTTCATTAGCTGGATTCTAGAATACATACCACACTTGAAATAGTAATTTTCTTGTTGCAATGTTTTCTTTTACCTAAATTATGATAAAAAATCATAAAATTCGGAGGCGAAAGAAAATATTTATATGATTTTTTACAAAAATAAATTCAGATTTTACCTATTCTTGAAATGAATATTTTTGTTAAAACATCCCTAAACATGCTTTTGGACCTATACTTTGGAGAAAATATGATGAAAAATTATAAAATTCGGTCGCGGAAGCAAATATTTATATGATTTTTTACAAAAATAAAGTCAGTTTTATCCTATTTTTGATGAATACGTTGTATATTGTAAGCTAGATGGGCTGGGTTCTAGAATACCTACCACACTTGAAATAGCAATTTTCTTGTTGCAATGTTTTCTTTTAGCTAAAATATGATAAAAAATCATAAAATTCGGGCGCGGAACCAAATATTTATATGATTTTTTACAAAAATAAAGTCAGATTTTACCTATTTTTGATGAATACGTTGTATATTGTAAGCTACATGGGCTGGATTCTAGAATACCTACCACACTTGAAATAGCAATTTTCTTTTTGCAATGTTTTCTTTTAGCTAAAATATGATAAAAAATCATAAAATTCGGGCGCGGAAGTAAATATTTAAAAATTTTTTTACAAATATAAAGTCAGATTTTACCTATTTTTGATTAATACGTTGTATATTTAAAGCTTCATTAGCTTGATTCTAGAATACCTACCACACTTGAAATAGCAATTTTCTTGTTGCAATGTTTTCTTTTACCTAAATTATGTTAAAAAATTATAAAATTCGGATGCGGAAGCAAATATTTATATGATTTTTTACAAAAATAAAGTCAGATTTTACCTATTCTTGAAATGGATATTTTTGTTAAAACATTCATAAACATGCTTTTGGACCTATACTTTCGATAAAATATAATGAAAAATTATAAAATTCGGTCGCGGAAGCAAATGTTTATATGATTTTTTACAAAAATAAAGTCGGTTTTTACCTATTTTTGATGAATACGTTGTATATTGTAAGCTACATGGGCTGGATTCTAGAATACCTACCACACTTGAAATAGCAATTTTCTTGTTGCAATGTTTTATTTAAGCTAAAATATGATGAAAAATCATAATATTCGGGCGCGGAAGCAAATATTTATATGATTTTTTACAAAAATAAAGTCAGATTTTAACTATTCTTGAAATAGATATTTTTGTTAAAACATTCATAGACGTGCTTTTGGACCTATACTATTGATAAAATATGATAAAACATGATAAAATTCGGGCTCGGAGCCAATATTTATATGATTTACAAAAATAAATTTAGATTTGACCTATTTTTGATGAACACGTTGTATATTGTAAACTACATGGGCTGGATTCTAGACTACCTACCACACTTAAAATAGCTATTTTCTTGTTGCAATGTTTTCTTTTAGCTAAAATATGATGAAAAATCATAAAATTTGGGAGCGGAAGCAAATATTTATGATTTTTTACAAAAATGAAGTTAGATATTACCTATTTTTGAAATGGATATTTTTGTTAAAACATTCATAAACATGCTTTTAAACCTGTACTATGAATAAAATATGATGAAAAATTATAAAATTCGGGCGCGGAAGCAAATATTTATATGATTTTTTACAAAAATAAATTCAGATTTTACCTATTTTTGAAATGGATATTTTTGTTAAAACATTCATAACCATGCTTTTAAACCTATACTATGGATAAAATATGATGAAAAATTATAAAATTCGGGCGCGGAAGCAAATATTTGAATATTTTTTTACAAATATAAAGTCAGATTTTACCTATTTTTGATGAATACGTTGTATATTTAAAGCTTCATTAGCTGGATTCTAGAATACATACCAAACTTGAAATAGCAATTTTCTTGTTGCAATCTTTCTTTTACCTAAATTATGACGAAAAATCATAAAATTCGGATGCGGAAGCAAATATTTATATGATTTTTTATAAAAATAAACTCAGATTTTACCTATTCTTGAAATGGATATTTTTGTTAAAACATTCATAAACATGCTTTTGGACCTATACTTTAGATAAAATATGATGAAAAATTATAAAATTCGGTTGCGGAAGCAAATATTTATATGATTTTTTACAAAATAAAGTCAGATTTTACCTATTTTTGATGAATACGTTGTATATTGTAAGCTGCATGGGCTGGATTCTAGAATACCTACCACACTTGAAATAGCAATTTTCTTTTTGCAATGTTTTCTTTTAGCTAAAATATGATAAAAAATCATAAAATTCGGGCGCGGAAGCAAATATTTATATGATTTTTTACAAAAATAAAGTTAGATTTTACCTATTCTTGAAATGGATATTTTTGTTAAAACATTCATAAACATGCTTGTGGACGTATACTTTGGATAAAATATGATGAAAAATTATAAAATTCGGCCGCGGAAGCAAATATTTATATGATTTTTTACAAAAATGATGTCAGATTTTACCTATTTTTGATGAATACGTTGTATATTGTAAGCTACATGGGCTGGATTCTAGAATACCTACCACACTTGAAATAGCAATTTTCTTGTGGTAATGTTTTCTTTTAGCTAAAATATGATGAAAAATCATAAAATTCGGGCGCGGAAGCAAATATTTATATGATTTTTTACAAAAATAAAGTCAGATTTCACCTATTTTTGATGAATACGTTGTATATCGCAAGCTACCTGTGCTGGATTCTAGAATACCCACAACACTTGAAATAGCAATTTTCTTGCTGCAATGTTTTCTTTTAGCTAAAATATGATAAAAAATCATAAAATTCGGGCGCGGAAGCAAATATTTATATGATTTTTAAAAAAATAAATTCAGATTTTACCTATTTTTGAAATAGATATTTTTGTTAAAACATTAATAAACATGCTTTTAAACCTATACTATAGATAAAATATGATGAAAAATTATAAAATTCGGGGCGCGGAAGCAAATATATAAATATTTTTTTACAAAAATAAAGTCAGATTTTACCTATTTTTGATAAATACGTTGTATATTTAAAGCTTCATTAGCTGGATTCTAGAATACATACCACACTTGAAATAGTAATTTTCTTGTTGCAATGTTTTCTTTTACCTAAATTATGATAAAAAATCATAAAATTCGGAGGCGAAAGAAAATATTTATATGATTTTTTTACAAAAATAAATTCAGATTTTACCTATTCTTGAAATGAATATTTTTGTTAAAACATCCCTAAACATGCTTTTGGACCTATACTTTGGAGAAAATATGATGAAAAATTATAAAATTCGGTCGCGGAAGCAAATATTTATATGATTTTTTACAAAAATAAAGTCAGTTTTATCCTATTTTTGATGAATACGTTGTATATTGTAAGCTAGATGGGCTGGGTTCTAGAATACCTACCACACTTGAAATAGCAATTTTCTTGTTGCAATGTTTTCTTTTAGCTAAAATATGATAAAAAATCATAAAATTCGGCGCGGAACCAAATATTTATATGATTTTTTACAAAAATAAAGTCAGATTTTACCTATTTTTGATGAATACGTTGTATATTGTAAGCTACATGGGCTGGATTCTAGAATACCTACACACTTGAAATAGCAATTTTCTTTTTGCAATGTTTTCTTTAGCTAAAATATGATAAAAAATCATAAAATTCGGGCGCGGAAGTAAATATTTAAAAATTTTTTTACAAATATAAAGTCAGATTTTACCTATTTTTGATTAATACGTTGTATATTTAAAGCTTCATTAGCTTGATTCTAGAATACCTACCACACTTGAAATAGCAATTTTCTTGTTGCAATGTTTTCTTTTACCTAAATTATGTTAAAAAATTATAAAATTCGGATGCGGAAGCAAATATTTATATGATTTTTTACAAAAATAAAGTCAGATTTTACCTATTCTTGAAATGGATATTTTTGTTAAAACATTCATAAACATGCTTTTGGACCTATACTTTCGATAAAATATAATGAAAAATTATAAAATTCGGTCGCGGAAGCAAATGTTTATATGATTTTTTACAAAAATAAAGTCGGTTTTTACCTATTTTTGATGAATACGTTGTATATTGTAAGCTACATGGGCTGGATTCTAGAATACCTACCACACTTGAAATAGCAATTTTCTTGTTGCAATGTTTTATTTAAGCTAAAATATGATGAAAAATCATAATATTCGGGCGCGGAAGCAAATATTTATATGATTTTTTACAAAAATAAAGTCAGATTTTACCTATTCTTGAAATAGATATTTTTGTTAAAACATTCATAGAAGTGCTTTTGGACCTATACTATTGATAAAATATGATAAAACATGATAAAATTCGGGCTCGGAAGCCAATATTTATATGATTTACAAAAATAAATTTAGATTTGACCTATTTTTGATGAACACGTTGTATATTGTAAACTACATGGGCTGGATTCTAGACTACCTACCACACTTAAAATAGCTATTTTCTTGTTGCAATGTTTTCTTTTAGCTAAAATATGATGAAAAATCATAAAATTTGGGAGCGGAAGCAAATATTTATGATTTTTTACAAAAATGAAGTCAGATATTACCTATTTTTGAAATGGATATTTTTGTTAAAACATTCATAAACATGCTTTTAAACCTGTACTATGAATAAAATATGATGAAAAATTATAAAATTCGGGCGCGGAAGCAAATATTTATATGATTTTTTACAAAAATAAATTCAGATTTTACCTATTTTTGAAATGGATATTTTTGTTAAAACATTCATAACCATGCTTTTAAACCTATACTATGGATAAAATATGATGAAAAAATTATAAAATTCGGGCGCGGAAGCAAATATTTGAATATTTTTTTACAAATATAAAGTCAGATTTTACCTATTTTTGATGAATACGTTGTATATTTAAAGCTTCATTAGCTGGATTCTAGAATACATACCAAACTTGAAATAGCAATTTTCTTGTTGCAATCTTTCTTTTACCTAAATTATGACGAAAAATCATAAATTCGGATGCGGAAGCAAATATTTATATGATTTTTTATAAAAATAAACTCAGATTTTACCTATTCTTGAAATGGATATTTTTGTTAAAACATTCATAAACATGCTTTTGGACCTATACTTTAGATAAAATATGATGAAAAATTATAAAATTCGGTTGCGGAAGCAAATATTTATATGATTTTTTACAAAAATAAAGTCAGATTTTACCTATTTTTGATGAATACGTTGTATATTGTAAGCTGCATGGGCTGGATTCTAGAATACCTACCACACTTGAAATAGCAATTTTCTTTTTGCAATGTTTTCTTTTAGCTAAAATATGATAAAAAATCATAAAATTCGGGCGCGGAAGCAAATATTTATATGATTTTTTACAAAATAAAGTCAGATTTTACCTATTCTTGAAATGGATATTTTTGTTAAAACATTCATAAACATGCTTGTGGACGTATACTTTGGATAAAATATGATGAAAAATTATAAAATTCGGCCGCGGAAGCAAATATTTATATGATTTTTTACAAAAATGATGTCAGATTTTACCTATTTTTGATGAATACGTTGTATATTGTAAGCTACATGGGCTGGATTCTAGAATACCTACCACACTTGAAATAGCAATTTTCTTGTGGTAATGTTTTCTTTTAGCTAAAATATGATGAAAAATCATAAAATTCGGGCGCGGAAGCAAATATTTATATGATTTTTTACAAAAATAAAGTCAGATTTCACCACTCTGAGATAGCGCGT
>JAQOWZ010000358.1:0-53097 GCA_035578165.1 Stenolophus ochropezus
TATAGGCCACGTAAAATAACAATAAAGCAAAAATTTCATAAAAACTTATTTAGGTATTGAATAAGGTGCCCCTTTTAATTGGACATTTTTTGGGAGCATTCGACCTACAATTTTTTCAAAAATAGATATGAATTTTGATATTTCAAGTAGAAATTACAAGCTTATGTTACTTATCGGTTTGTGGTATAATTACGGGTCTATATATGTAGAATAATATTCATATATTCAATTGTAGAATGGTATTTTTATGGTAATATATACAATATTATATATTTATATATGTAAAATTGACAAAAATTCATTAAAAATTTACAAATATTAGCAAAACACTTCATAAACTTACAAAATATGGGCAAATAACATTTTTGTCCTTTCTGCTAGACAGCCTCTGAGCATAAACACAATATAATTCTGACAACTTTTGCAAAAAACAAAAGCCAAACGACGAAGCACATTTTTGTCACTTCTGTACGCAACTTTTCAACTAGATCATTCTTTTGAGCCAGACATAATATACTTTTGCTTAAAATTTGCAGAAAACAAAAGCTAAACGTGAATCCATTTTTGTCATTTTGCACGCCAGCTCACATCGTAACCTCTCATTTTAGCCCAAACACGACTTTCTAACTAGTTTGTATAAATTTTTAGTTTACTATTCGCTGCAGCATGTATTTCTGTGTATGTATAGTAATTTTTATAATATTAATATAAACCGTTATAAATAATCAAAAAAAAAATGCACAAAGTTGGACTTAGAAGGATTTTGATGTAAATTTATCAGTTATGGGAAAAATGCAGGTAAATACATATTATACTATTGGCCACGTAAAATAAAAATAAAGCAAAAATTACATAAATACGTATTTAGGTATTGAATAACGTGCCCTTTTTAATGGGACATTTTTAGGGAGCATTCGACCTACAATTTTTCCAATAATAGATATGAATTTTGATATTTCAAATAGAAATTATAATTTTTATGTTACTTATCGGTTTGTGGTATAATTATAGGCCTATATACGAGTATGTAGAAAAATATTCATATATTCAATTGTATAATAGTACTTTTATGGTAATATATACAATATTATACATTTATTTATAAATAATTGACAATAATCTATTAAATATTTACAACTATTCGCTGCAGCATGTATTTCTATGTATGTATAGCAATTTTTATAATTTTAATATAAACTGTTACAAATAATCAAAAAAATTTGCACAAAGTTGGACTTAGAAGGATTTTGATGTAAAATTATCAGTTATGGGAAATATGCAGGTAAATACATATTATATTATAGGCCACGTAAAATAACAATAAAGCAAAAATTTCATAAAAACTTATTCAGGTATTGAATAAAGTGCCCTTTTTAATTGGAGATTTTTTGGGAGCATTCGACCTACAATTTATCCAAAAATAGATATGAATTTTGATATTTCAAGTAGAAATTACAAGCTTATGTTACATATCGGTTTGTGGTATAATTACGGGTCTATATATGTAGAGTAATATTCATATATTCAATTGTAGAATGGTATTTTTATGGTAATATATACAATATTATATATTTTTATATGTAAAATTGACAAAAATTCATTAAAAATTTACAAATATTAGCAAAACACTTCATAAACTTACAAAATATGGGCAAATAACATTTTTGTCCTTTCTGCTAGACAGCCTCTAAGCATAAACACAATATAATTCTGACAACTTTTGCAAAAAACAAAAGCCAAACGACGAAGCACATTTTTGTCACTTCTGTACGCAACTTTTCAACTAGATCATTCTTTTGAGCCAGACATAATATACTTCTGCTTAAAATTTGCAGAAAACAAAAGCTAAACGTGAAGCCATTTTTGTCATTTTGCACGCCAGCTCACATCGTAACCTCTCATTTTAGCCCAAACACGACTTTCTAACTAGTTTAAATAAATTTTTAGTTTACTATTCGCTGCAGCATGTATTTCTGTGTATGTATAGTAATTTTTATAATATTAATATAAACCGTTATAAATAATCAAAAAAAAATGCACAAAGTTGGACTTAGAAGGATTTTGATGTAAATTTATCAGTTATGGGAAAAATGCAGGTAAATACATATTATACTATTGGCCAAGTAAAATAAAAATAAAGCAAAAATTACATAAATACGTATTTAGGTATTGAATAACGTGCCCTTTTTAATGGGACATTTTTAGGGAGCATTCGACCTACAATTTTTCCAATAATAGATATGAATTTTGATATTTCAAATAGAAATTATAATTTTTATGTTACTTATCGGTTTGTGGTATAATTATAGGCCTATATACGAGTATGTAGAAAAATATTCATATATTCAATTGTATAATAGTACTTTTATGGTAATATATACAATATTATACATTTATTTATGAAAAATTGACAATAATTTATTAAATATTTACAACTATTCGCTGCAGCATGTATTTCTATGTATGTACAGCAATTTTTATAATTTTAATATAAACCGTTATAAATAATCAAAAAAATTTGCACAAAGTTGGACTTAGAAGGATTTTGATGTAAAATTATCAGTTATGGGAAATATGCAGGTAAATACATATTATATTATAGGCCACGTAAAATAACAATAAAGCAAAAATTTCATAAAAACTTATTTAGGTATTGAATAAGGTGCCCTTTTTAATTGGACATTTTTTGGGAGCATTCGACCTACAATTTTTTCAAAAATAGATATGAATTTTGATATTTCAAGTAGAAATTACAAGCTTATGTTACTTATCGGTTTGTGGTATAATTACGGGTCTATATATGTAGAATAATATTCATATATTCAATTGTAGAATGGTATTTTTATGGTAATATATACAATATTATATATTTATATATGTAAAATTGACAAAAATTCATTAAAAATTTACAAATATTAGCAAAACACTTCATAAACTTACAAAATATGGGCAAATAACATTTTTGTCCTTTCTGCTAGACAGCCTCTGAGCATAAACACAATATAATTCTGACAACTTTTGCAAAAAACAAAAGCCAAACGACGAAGCACATTTTTGTCACTTCTGTACGCAACTTTTCAACTAGATCATTCTTTTGAGCCAGACATAATATACTTTTGCTTAAAATTTGCAGAAAACAAAAGCTAAACGTGAATCCATTTTTGTCATTTTGCACGCCAGCTCACATCGTAACCTCTCATTTTAGCCCAAACACGACTTTCTAACTAGTTTGTATAAATTTTTAGTTTACTATTCGCTGCAGCATGTATTTCTGTGTATGTATAGTAATTTTTATAATATTAATATAAACCGTTATAAATAATCAAAAAAAAAATGCACAAAGTTGGACTTAGAAGGATTTTGATGTAAATTTATCAGTTATGGGAAAAATGCAGGTAAATACATATTATACTATTGGCCACGTAAAATAAAAATAAAGCAAAAATTACATAAATACGTATTTAGGTATTGAATAACGTGCCCTTTTTAATGGGACATTTTTAGGGAGCATTCGACCTACAATTTTTCCAATAATAGATATGAATTTTGATATTTCAAATAGAAATTATAATTTTTATGTTACTTATCGGTTTGTGGTATAATTATAGGCCTATATACGAGTATGTAGAAAAATATTCATATATTCAATTGTATAATAGTACTTTTATGGTAATATATACAATATTATACATTTATTTATAAATAATTGACAATAATCTATTAAATATTTACAACTATTCGCTGCAGCATGTATTTCTATGTATGTATAGCAATTTTTATAATTTTAATATAAACTGTTACAAATAATCAAAAAAATTTGCACAAAGTTGGACTTAGAAGGATTTTGATGTAAAATTATCAGTTATGGGAAATATGCAGGTAAATACATATTATATTATAGGCCACGTAAAATAACAATAAAGCAAAAATTTCATAAAAACATATTCAGGTATTGAATAAAGTGCCCTTTTTAATTGGAGATTTTTTGGGAGCATTCGACCTACAATTTATCCAAAAATAGATATGAATTTTGATATTTCAAGTAGAAATTACAAGCTTATGTTACATATCGGTTTGTGGTATAATTACGGGTCTATATATGTAGAGTAATATTCATATATTCAATTGTAGAATGGTATTTTTATGGTAATATATACAATATTATATATTTATATATGTAAAATTGACAAAAATTCATTAAAAATTTACAAATATTAGCAAAACACTTCATAAACTTACAAAATATGGGCAAATAACATTTTTGTCCTTTCTGCTAGACAGCCTCTAAGCATAAACACAATATAATTCTGACAACTTTTGCAAAAAACAAAAGCTAAACGACGAAGCACATTTTTGTCACTTCTGTACGCAACTTTTCAACTAGATCATTCTTTTGAGCCAGACATAATATACTTCTGCTTAAAATTTGCAGAAAACAAAAGCTAAACGTGAAGCCATTTTTGTCATTTTGCACGCCAGCTCACATCGTAACCTCTCATTTTAGCCCAAACACGACTTTCTAACCAGTTTGTATAAATTTTTAGTTTACTATTCGCTGCAGCATGTATTTCTGTGTATGTATAGTAATTTTTATAATATTAATATAAACCGTTATAAATAATCAAATAAAAATGCACAAAGTTGGACTTAGAAGGATTTTGATGTAAAATTATCAGTTATGGGAAAAATGCAGGTAAATATATATTATACTATTGGCCACGTAAAATAAAAATAAAGCAAAAATTACATAAATACGTATTTAGGTATTGAAAAACGTGCCCTTTTTAATGGGACATTTTTAGGGAGCATTCGACCTACAATTTTTCCAATAATAGATATGAATTTTGATATTTCATATAGAAATTATAATTTTTATGTTACTTATCGGTTTGTGGTGTAATTATAGGCCTATATACGAGTATGTAGAAAAATATTCATATATTCAATTGTATAATAGTACTTTTATGGTAATATATACAATATTATACATTTATTTATGAAAAATTGACAATAATCTATTAAATATTTACAACTATTCGCTGCAGCATGTATTTCTATGTATGTATAGCAATTTTTATAATTTTAATATAAACTGTTACAAATAATCAAAAAAAATTGCACAAAGTTGGACTTAGAAGGATTTTGATGTAAAATTATCAGTTATGGGAAATATGCAGGTAAATACATATTATATTATAGGCCACGTAAAATAACAATAAAGCAAAAATTTCATAAAAACATATTCAGGTATTGAATAAAGTGCCCTTTTTAATTGGAGATTTTTTGGGAGCATTCGACCTACAATTTATCCAAAAATAGATATGAATTTTGATATTTCAAGTAGAAATTACAAGCTTATGTTACTTATCGGTTTGTGGTATAATTACGGGTCTATATATGTAGAGTAATATTCATATATTCAATTGTAGAATGGTATTTTTATGGTAATATATACAATATTATATATATTTATTTATGTAAAATTGACAAAAATTCATTAAAAATTTACAAATATTAGCAAAACACTTCATAAACTTACAAAATATGGGCAAATAACATTTTTGTCCTTTCTGCTAGACAGCCTCTGAGCATAAACACAATATAATTCTGACAACTTTTGCAAAAAACAAAAGCCAAACGACGAAGCACATTTTTGTCACTTCTGTACGCAACTTTTCAACTAGATCATTCTTTTGAGCCAGACATAATATACTTCTGCTTAAAATTTGCAGAAAACAAAAGCTAAACGTGATGCCATTTTTGTCATTTTGCACGCCAGCTCACATCGTAACCTCTCATTTTAGCCCAAACACGACTTTCTAACTAGTTTGTATAAATTTTTAGTTTACTATTCGCTGCAGCATGTATTTCTGTGTATGTATAGTAATTTTTATAATATTAATATAAACCGTTATAAATAATCAAAAAAAAATGCACAACGTTGGACTTAGAAGGATTTTGATGTAAATTTATCAGTTATGGGAAAAATGCAGGTAAATACATATTATACTATTGGCCACGTAAAATAAAAATAAAGCAAAAATTACATAAATACGTATTTAGGTATTGAATAACGTGCCCTTTTTAATGGGACATTTTTAGGGAGCATTCGACCTACAATTTTTCCAATAATAGATATGAATTTTGATATTTCAAATAGAAATTATAATTTTTATGTTACTTATCGGTTTGTGGTATAATTATAGGCCTATATACGAGTATGTAGAAAAATATTCATATATTCAATTGTATAATAGTACTTTTATGGTAATATATACAATATTATACATTAATTTATAAATAATTGACAATAATCTATTAAATATTTACAACTATTCGCTGCAGCATGTATTTCTATGTATGTATAGCAATTTTTATAATTTTAATATAAACTGTTACAAATAATCAAAAAAATTTGCACAAAGTTGGACTTAGAAGGATTTTGATGTAAAATTATCAGTTATGGGAAATATGCAGGTAAATACATATTATATTATAGGCCACGTAAAATAACAATAAAGCAAAAATTTCATAAAAACTTATTCAGGTATTGAATAAAGTGCCCTTTTTAATTGGAGATTTTTTGGGAGCATTCGGCCTACAATTTATCCAAAAATAGATATGAATTTTGATATTTCAAGTAGAAATTACAAGCTTATGTTACATATCGGTTTGTGGTATAATTACGGGTCTATATATGTAGAGTAATATTCATATATTCAATTGTAGAATGGTATTTTTATGGTAATATATACAATATTATATATTTATATATGTAAAATTGACAAAAATTCATTAAAAATTTACAAATATTAGCAAAACACTTCATAAACTTACAAAACATGGGCAAATAACATTTTTGTCCTTTCTGCTAGACAGCCTCTAAGCATAAACACAATATAATTCTGACAACTTTTGCAAAAAACAAAAGCCAAACGACGAAGCACATTTTTGTCACTTCTGTACGCAACTTTTCAACTAGATCATTCTTTTGAGCCAGACATAATATACTTCTGCTTAATATTTGCAGAAAACAAAAGCTAAACGTGTAGTCATTTTTGTCATTTTGCACGCCAGCCCACATCGTAACCTCTCATTTTAGCCCAAACACGACTTTCTAACTAGTTTGTATAAATTTTTAGTTTACTATTCGCTGCAGCATATATTTCTGTGTATGTATAGTAATTTTTATAATATTAATATAAACCGTTATAAATAATCAAAAAAAAAAATGCACAAAGTTGGACTTAGAAGGATTTTGATGTAAATTTATCAGTTATGGGAAAAATGCAGGTAAATACATATTATACTATTGGCCACGTAAAATAAAAATAAAGCAAAAATTACATAAATACGTATTTAGGTATTGAATAACGTGCCCTTTTTAATGGGACATTTTTAGGGAGCATTCGACCTACAATTTTTCCAATAATAGATATGAATTTTGATATTTCAAATAGAAATTATAATTTTTATGTTACTTATCGGTTTGTGGTATAATTATAGGCCTATATACGAGTATGTAGAAAAACATTCATATATTCAATTGTGTAATAGTACTTTTATGGTAAAATATACAATATTATACATTTATTTATGAAAAATTGACAAAAATTATTAAATATTTACAACTATTCGCTGCAGCATGTATTTCTATGTATGTACAGCAATTTTTATAATTTTAATATAAACCGTTATAAATAATCAAAAAAATTTGCACAAAGTTGGACTTAGAAGGATATTGATGTAAAATTATCAGTTATGGGAAATATGCAGGTAAATACATATTATATTATAGGCCACGTAAAATAAAAATAAAGCAAAAATTACATAAAAACGTATTTAGGTATTGAATAAAGTGCCCTTTTTAATTGGACATTTTTTGGGAGCATTCGACCTACAATTTATCCAAAAATAGATATGAATTTTGATATTTCAAGTAGAAATTACAAGCTTATGTTACTTATCGGTTTGTGGTATAATTACGGGTCTATATATGTAGAGTAATATTCATATATTCAATTGTAGAATGGTATTTTTATGGTAATATATGCAATATTATATATTTATGTATGTAAAATTGACAAAAATTCATTAAAATTTTTTAAATATTAGCAAAACACTTTATAAATTTACAAAATATGGGCAAATAACATTTTTGTCCTTTCTCCTAGACAGCCTTTAAGCATAAACACAATATAATTCTGACAACTTTTGTAAAAAACAAAAGCCAAACGACGAAGCACATTTTTGTCACTTCTGTACGCAACTTTTCAACTAGATCATTCTTTTGAGCCAGACATAATATACTTCTGCTTAATATTTGCAGAAAACAAAAGCTAAACGTAAAGCCATTTTTGTCATTTTGCACGCCACCTCACATCGTAACCTCTCATTTTAGCCCAAACACGACTTTCTAACTAGTTTGTATAAATTTTTAGTTTACTACTAGCGAATGCTCAGCTACGCTGAGCGTTCCCTAGGCCTCCGGCGTCAGTGAAATATTAACATTTGAAAGCTATTTTTATTTCTGCAAGGCAGGTCTTGTCGAATGCTTTCATTTAATATCAAATACGGTGTACTTCCGGCAAGTAATTATACAAAAACAAATGCAGAACAACTTGGCAATTTTTTGTCACTTCTGCACATTAGCCCTCATCAAGACATTTAATTTGATACCAAATACGACATATTTCCACATCTTTTTCCAAAAAACGAAAACGGGTCAACATGAACCATTTCTGTCAATTTTACATGTCAGCTTTCATCAAGACCTTTCATTTTATACCAAACACGATATACTTCTGACAACTTTCTGCAAAAAAGAAAAGCCGATCGACATGACACATTTTTGTTAATTCTCGACATCAGCACTCAATGAGACCTTTCATTAGATACCAAACACGACATACTTCAATTAACTTTTTCATAAAACAAAAGCCGATCAACATATACCGTTTTTGTCAGTTCTGCACGCGAGCCCTCAACAAGACCTTTTATTTGAGACCAAACATGATATACTTTATACAACTTTTTGCATAAAACAAAAGCCGATCGACATAGATCATTTTTGTCAATTCTCTACGCGAGCCCTCGCCAAGACCTTTCATTCGATACCAAACACGACATATTTCTGACAACTTTTTGCAAAAAACAAAAGCTGATCGACATGGAACATTTTTGTCAATTCTGCACGCTATCCCTCTACAAGACGTTTCATTTGAGACCAAACTCGACATACTTTTAAGAATTTTTTGCAGAAAACAAAAGTCAATCGAAATGGAACATTTCTGTCAATTCTGCACGCTGGCCCTCAACGAGACCTTTCATTTGAGACCAAACTCGACATACTTTTGAGAATTTTTTGTATAAAACAAAAGCAGATCGACATAGATCATTTTTGTTAATTTTCTACGCGAGCCCTCGCCAAGACCTTTCATTAGATACCAAACACGACATACGTCTATTAACTTTTTGCATAAAACAAAAGCCGATCAACATGGAAAATTTTCTTTTTTGTACACCAGCCCTCATCGAGACTTTTCATTCGATACAAAACACAACATATTTCTGATAACATTTTGCAAAAGACAAATTCTAATCGACGTAGAATATTTTTGTCATTCGTGCACACCAATCCACATTGTGTCGTTTCATTAAAATCCAAGGACGACCTACTTGTAACAACTTTTTGCGCAAAACAAATGCAGATCGACGTGACATATTTTTTTTTTGTCATTTCAAAACCGGCACTTATGGTTTTTTTTCTTTTGATATCAATCACAGCAAAGTGTTCAATTTATTTTATTTACGAATATTTTATTTTCATTTAGTTACCTATTTCATAATTTGGCAACACTGTTTGTGTTAAAAAGTAGTAGTTAATTCTTAAATTTATTAATTAATATTGCCAATCCTAATACAACTGCCACCGTCTTCAGTGAAGTTAGTTTAGGAATATTCGGTTTTAATTTAGTTACTTCAATCACACATTTGGCAACATTGACTTTTGACATTGGAAACGTCAAAATTTATATTAATTAAATACATTCTGTTTTAAACTTAAATTAATTGTAACACCTTTGCTCAAGACTATTATACATTATACTGTATTTACTTCTTTAATATCAATGTTCTATAAAAAGTTATAATTGTTTAAAGTTCATAGACAGATTGTCAAAAGTGACAGATGACCTCGTGACTCTTTTTAAATTTAGACATGGCTACTAGGATCCATTGTTTCAAGTTATTAATTTTGCACAGTTTTTATTTTTTTACACAAGAACCACTCACAGTAAAAATATGAGACCCCCAAAAGGCACAACTACACATTATTCCCTGCAATCTAAAAAAAAATTTACAACAATCCCTTTCATGGTTAAGGTAGTTAGGCTGTCCACAAAATTTGGCGATCGTCGTGATGAAAATAAATAAACATCACGGACACATGCCTTTTAGTATATAGGACTAGCGAATTCTCGGCTACGCCGAGCATTTCTTAGAGCTCCGCTGTCAATGTAAAAAAACAAATGCCGATCGACATGAAACAATTATTTCATATTTCCACGTTAGGCCTCACCGAGACCTTTCATTAGATTGCAAACTCGATACACTTCTAATAATTTTTTGTAAAAAACAAAAGCCGGTCGACATGAAACATTTTTGTCATTTATGTACCCCAACTCTCACCGAGACCTTTCATTTGATACCAAACACGACATACTTCTGACAACTTTCTGCATAAAACAAAAGTCGATCGACATGAAACATTTTTATCATATCTACACGCTAGCCCACACCGAGACTTTTCATTTGATACCAAACATTGTATACTTGTGACAACCTTTTGCAAAAAACAAAAGCCGATCGACATTGACCATTTTCGTTAATTCTGCACACCAGCCTTCATTGAAACCTTTCATTTGATACCAAACACCACACACTTCTGACAACTTTTTGCAAAAACAAATACCGATCGACATAGCACATTTTTTTCAATTCTGCACGCTAGCCCTCTCCGAGACCTTTCATTTGATACCAAACACGACATACTTCTGACAACTTTTTGCATAAAACAAAAGCCGATCGACATGGAACATTTTTGTCAATTCTGCACGCTAGCCCTCAACGAGACCTTTCATTTGAGACCAAACTTTGTCGAGTTTTGTGAAATTTTTGCAAAAAACAAAAGCCGGTCGACATGAAACATTTTTGTCATTTATGTACCCCAACTCTCACCGAGACCTTTCATTTGATACCAAACACGACATACTTCTGACAACTTTCTGCATAAAACAAAAGTCGATCGACATGAAACATTTTTATCATATCTACACGCTAGCCCACACCGAGACTTTTCATTTGATACCAAACATTGTATACTTGTGACAACCTTTTGCAAAAAACAAAAGTGTCGATCAACATTGAACTTTTTTGTTAATTTTACACGCCAGCCCTTATCGAGCCTTTTCATTTGATACCAAACACCACATACTTCTCACAACTTTTTCCATAAAACAAAAGCCGTTCGATACAGAACATTTTTGTCCATTTTTCACGCTAGCCCTCATCGTGACCTAGCCTAATATAACATTCACTGACTTCAGTAACGTTCATTTGGGAATATTTGTTCTTTGTTTAGTTACTTTATTAAACATTTGGCAATATTGACATGTAATTCTAAAATACCCAAACACAACATTTTTCTGACAACATTTTGCAAAAAACAAATTCTAATCTACGTAGAACATTTTTGTCATTCGTGCACACCAGTCCGTATTGTGTCGTTTCCTTAAAACCCAATTACGACCTACTTCTAACAACTTTTTACGAAAAACAAAAGCAGATCGACATGACACATTTTTTTGTCATTTTAAAACTGGCCCTTACGGTTTTCTTTCTTTTGATAACAAACACAGCAAAGTATTCAATTTATTTTATTTAATAATATTTGATTTTTATTTAGTTACTTTATAATTTGGCAACACTGTTTGTATTAAAAAATAGTAGTTAATTTTTAAATTTATAAATTAATATTGTCAACCCTACTACAACTGTCACCATCTTCATTGAAGTTAGTTTAGGAATATTTGGTTTTAATTTAGTTACTTCATCACACATTTGGCAACATTGACTTTTGACATTGGAAACGTCAAAATTTATATTAATTAATTACGTTATGTTTTAAACTTCAATTAGTTGTAACACCTTTGCTCAAGTCTATTATTCATGAAATTGTTATTAAATCTTTGATATCAATGTTCTATTTAAAGATATAATCATTTAAAGTTCATAGACAGATTGTCAAAAGTGACGGATGACGGCGTGATTCTTCTTAAATGTAGACATGGCCTCTGGGATCCATTGTTTCAATGTACCAATTTTACGCAGTTTTTATTTTTTTAAACAAAAACCACTCACAGTAAATATATGAGACCCCCAAAAGGCACTCCGGCACAATAGACACTACAACTTGGAAAAAAAATTACAGCAATTACTTAAATGGGCCAGGAGTTTAAGCTGGACACAGGATCGGTGATCGTCGAGATGAATCCAAATATATATATATAGATAGTGAATCTATCAAAATAGTATATGACTAGCGAATTCTCGGCTACGCCGAGCATTCCCTAGAGCTCCGCTGTCTGTGCAAAAAACAAATGCCAATCGACATGAAACAGTTTTTTTATATCTGCACGTCTGCCCTCACCGAGACCTTTTATTAGATTCCAAACACGATATACTTCTATTATCTTTTGCAAAAAACAAAAGCCGGTCGACGTGAAACATTTTTATCAATTATGCACGCCAGTCCTTACCGAGACCTTTTATTTGATACCAAACACATCATACTTCTGACATTTTTTTTGCATAAAAAAAGTCGATTAACATGAAACATTTTTGCAATTTCTACAGGCTAGCCCACACCGAGAGCTTTCATTTGATACCAGACACCACATACTTCTGACAACTTTTTGCAAAAAACAAAAGCCGATTGACATGGCACATTTTTGTCAATTCTGCACGCTAGCCGTCAACCAGACGTTTTGTTTGAGATAAAACTCGACATACTTTTGAAAACTTCTTGCAGAAAACAAAAGCCGATCGGAATGGAACATTTTTGTCAATTTTGCACGCTAGCCCTCAACGAGACCTTTCATTTGAGACCAAACTCGACATACCTTTGAAAACTTCTTGCAAAAAACAAAAAACGATCGACGTAGCACATTTTTGTCAATTCTGCACGCTAGCCCTCAACGAGACCTTTCATTTGAGACTAAACTCGACATACTTCTAAAAACTTTTTGCAAAAAACAAAAGCCGATCAACATTAACAATTTTTGTTAATTCTGCACACCAGCCCTTATCGAAACCTTTCATTTGATACCAAACACCACACACTTGTGACAACTTTTTGCAAAAAACAAAAACCGATCGACGTAGTACATTTTTGTCAATTCTGCACGCTAGCCCTCAACGAGACCTTTCATTTGAGACCAAACTCGACATACTTCTAAAAACTTTTTGCAAAAAACAAAAGCCGATCAACATTAACCATTTTTGTTAATTCTACACACCAGCCCTTATCGAAACCTATCATTTGATACCAAACACCACACACTTGTGACAACTTTTAGCAAAAAACAAAAACCAATCGACATAGCACATTTTTGTCAATTCTGCACGCTAGCCCTCAACGAGACGTTTCATTTGAGACCAAACTCGACATACCTTTGAAAACTTCTTGCAAAAAAACAAAAAACAAACGACGTAGTACATGTTTGTCAATTCTGCACGCTAGCCCTCAACGAGACCTTTTATTTGAGACTAAACTCGACATACTTCTAAAAACTTTTTGCAAAAAACAAAAGCCGATCAACATTAACAATTTTTGTTAATTCTGCACACCAGCCCTTATCGAAACCTTTCATTTGATACTAAACACCACACACTTGTGACAACTTTTTGCAAAAAACAAAAACCGATCGACGTAGTACATTTTTGTCAATTCTGCACACTAGCCCTCAACGAGACCTTTCATTTGAGACCAAACTCGACATACTTCTAAAAACTTTTTGCAAAAAACAAAAGCCGATCAATATTAACCATTTTTGTTAATTCTACACACCAGCCCTTATCGAAACCTTTTATTTGATACCAAACACCACACACTTGTGACAACTTTTAGCAAAAAACAAAAACCAATCGACATAGCACATTTTTGTCAATTCTGCACGCTAGCCCTCAACGAGACGTTTCATTTGAGACTAAACTCGACATACCTTTGAAAACTTCTTGCAAAAAACAAAAAACGATCGACGTAGTACATTTTTGTCAATTCTGCACGCTAGCCCTCAACGAGACCTTTCATTTGAGACCAAACTCAACATACTTCTAAAAACTTTTTGCAAAAAACAAAAGCCGATCAACATTAACCATTTTTGTTAATTCTGCACACCAGCCCTTATCGAAACCTTTCATTTGATACCAAACACCGCACACTTGTGACAACTTCTTGCAAAAAACAAAAACCAATCGACAGAGCACATTTTTGTCAATTCTGCACGTTAGCCCTCAACGAGACGTTTCATTTGAGACCAAACTCGACATACTTCTAAAAACTTTTTGCAAAAAACAAAAGCCGATCAACATCAACCATTTTTATTAATTCTGCACACCAGGCCTTATCGAAACCTTTCATTTGATACCAAAGTCCACACACTTGTGACAACTTTTTGCAAAGAACAAAAACCAATCGACATAGCACATTTTTGTCAATTCTGCACGCTAGCCCTCAACGAGACGTTTCATTTGAAACCAAACTCGACGTACCTTTGAGAAAGTTTTGCAAAAAACAAAAGCCGATCAACAATGATCATTTTTGTTAATTTTATACGCCAGCCCTTATTAAGCCCTTTGATTTGATACTAAACACCACATACTTCTCACAACTTTTTCCAAACACAAAATATTTCTGACAACATTTTGCAATAAACAAATTCTAATCTACGTAGAACATTTTTGTCATTCATGCACACCCGTCCACATTTTGTCGTTTCCTTAAAACCCAAGGACGACCTACTTCTAAGAACTTTTTACGAAAAACAAATGCAGATCGACATGACACATTTTTTTTGTCATTTCAAAATCGGCCCTTATGGTTTTCTTTCTTTTGATATCAAACAAAGCAAAGTGTTTTAATTTAATTACGAACATTTTTATTTAGTTACTTAATAATTTGGCAACACTGTTTGTATTAAAATAATGTAGTTAATTTTTAAATTTATAAATTACCATCGGCAATCCTAATATACAATAGCCACTGTCTTCAGTGAAATTCATTTAGGAATATTTGTTTTTTGTTTAGTAATTTCATCACACATTTGGCAACATTGACTTATGTAATTCGAAACGTCAAAATTTAAAATAATTAAATGTGTTGTGTAATAAACTTAAAATAATGGTAAAATCTTTGCTCATGACTATTATTCATGACACTGTTTTCAAATCTTTGATATCAATGTTCTATTAAAAGATACAATCATTTAAAGTTCATAGACAGTTTGTCAAAAGTGACGGATAACTGCGTGATTCATCTTAAAGATAGACATGGCCTCTGGGATCCATTGTTTCAAGGTACCAATTATGCACAGTTTTTGATTTTTTACACGAAAACCACTCACAGTAAAAATATGAGACCCCAAAAAGGCCCTATTCCACTTTAAACCAAATCTAATAAAATAATATTAAAATTATTCAATGAATGGTTTGACCTGTACCCGTGAGCAAAATTTTTGCGATGCTCGAGATGAATCCAAATATAGATAGATAGATATATAGATAGTGAATCTATCAAAATAGTATATGACTAGCGAATTCTCGGCTACGCCGAGCATTTCCTAGAGCTCCGCTGTCAATGTAAAAAAACAAATGCCGATCGACATGAAACAATTATTTCATATTTCCACGTTAGGCCTCACCGAGACCTTTCATTAGATTGCAAACTCGATACACTTCTAATAATTTTTTGTAAAAAACAAAAGCCGGTCGACATGAAACATTTTTGTCATTTATGTACCCCAACTCTCACCGAGACCTTTCATTTGATACCAAACACGACATACTTCTGACAACTTTCTGCATAAAACAAAAGTCGATCGACATGAAACATTTTTATCATATCTACACGCTAGCCCACACCGAGACTTTTCATTTGATACCAAACATTGTATACTTGTGACAACCTTTTGCAAAAAACAAAAGCCGATCGACATTGACCATTTTCGTTAATTCTGCACACCAGCCTTCATTGAAACCTTTCATTTGATACCAAACACCACACACTTCTGACAACTTTTTGCAAAAACAAATACCGATCGACATAGCACATTTTTTTCAATTCTGCACGCTAGCCCTCTCCGAGACCTTTCATTTGATACCAAACACGACATACTTCTGACAACTTTTTGCATAAAACAAAAGCCGATCGACATGGAACATTTTTGTCAATTCTGCACGCTAGCCCTCAACGAGACCTTTCATTTGAGACCAAACTTTGTCGAGTTTCGTGAAATTTTTGCAAAAAACAAAAGCCGGTCGACATGAAACATTTTTGTCATTTATGTACCCCAACTCTCACCGAGACCTTTCATTTGATACCAAACACGACATACTTCTGACAACTTTCTGCATAAAACAAAAGTCGATCGACATGAAACATTTTTATCATATCTACACGCTAGCCCACACCGAGACTTTTCATTTGATACCAAACATTGTATACTTGTGACAACCTTTTGCAAAAAACAAAAGTGTCGATCAACATTGAACTTTTTTGTTAATTTTACACGCCAGCCCTTATCGAGCCTTTTCATTTGATACCAAACACCACATACTTCTCACAACTTTTTCCATAAAACAAAAGCCGTTCGATACAGAACATTTTTGTCCATTTTTCACGCTAGCCCTCATCGTGACCTAGCCTAATATAACATTCACTGACTTCAGTAACGTTCATTTGGGAATATTTGTTCTTTGTTTAGTTACTTTATTAAACATTTGGCAATATTGACATGTAATTCTAAAATACCCAAACACAACATTTTTCTGACAACATTTTGCAAAAAACAAATTCTAATCTACGTAGAACATTTTTGTCATTCGTGCACACCAGTCCGTATTGTGTCGTTTCCTTAAAACCCAATTACGACCTACTTCTAACAACTTTTTACGAAAAACAAAAGCAGATCGACATGACACATTTTTTTGTCATTTTAAAACTGGCCCTTACGGTTTTCTTTCTTTTGATAACAAACACAGCAAAGTATTCAATTTATTTTATTTAATAATATTTGATTTTTATTTAGTTACTTTATAATTTGGCAACACTGTTTGTATTAAAAAATAGTAGTTAATTTTTAAATTTATAAATTAATATTGTCAACCCTACTACAACTGTCACCATCTTCATTGAAGTTAGTTTAGGAATATTTGGTTTTAATTTAGTTACTTCATCACACATTTGGCAACATTGACTTTTGACATTGGAAACGTCAAAATTTATATTAATTAATTACGTTATGTTTTAAACTTCAATTAGTTGTAACACCTTTGCTCAAGTCTATTATTCATGAAATTGTTATTAAATCTTTGATATCAATGTTCTATTTAAAGATATAATCATTTAAAGTTCATAGACAGATTGTCAAAAGTGACGGATGACGGCGTGATTCTTCTTAAATGTAGACATGGCCTCTGGGATCCATTGTTTCAATGTACCAATTTTACGCAGTTTTTATTTTTTAAAAAAAAACCACTCACAGTAAATATATGAGACCCCCAAAAGGCACTCCGGCACAATAGACACTACAACTTGGAAAAAAAATTACAGCAATTACTTAAATGGGCCAGGAGTTTAAGCTGGACACAGGATCGGTGATCGTCGAGATGAATCCAAATATATATATATAGATAGTGAATCTATCAAAATAGTATATGACTAGCGAATTCTCGGCTACGCCGAGCATTCCCTAGAGCTCCGCTGTCAGTGCAAAAAACAAATGCCAATCGACATGAAACAGTTTTTTCATATCTGCACGTCAGCCCTCACCGAGACCTTTCATTAGATTTCGAACACGATATACTTCTATTAACTTTTAAAAAAAACAAAAGCCGGTCGACATGAAACATTTTTGTCAATTATGCACGTCAGTCCTTACCGAGACCTTTTATTTGACACCAAACACTACATACTTCTGACATTTTGTTTACATAAAACAAAAGCCGATCAACATGGAACATTTTTGCAATTCCTACAGGTTAGCCCACACCGCGAACTTTCATTTGATACCAAACACCACATACTTCTGACAACTATTTGCGAAAAACAAAAGCCGATCGGCATGGAACATTTTTGTCAATTCTGCACGCTAGCCCTCAACGAGACCTTTCATTTGAGACTAAACTCGACATACTTCCAAAAACTTTTTGCAAAAAACAAAAGCCGATCAACATTAAATATTTTTTTAATTCTGCACACCAGTCCTTATCGAAACCTTTCATTTGATACCAAACACCACACACTTGTGACAACTTGTTGCAAAAAACAAAAGTCGATTGACATGGCACATTTTTGTCAATTCTGCACGCTAGCCCTCAACCAGACGTTTTGTTTGATACCATACTCGACATACTTTTGAAAACTTTTTACAGAAAACAAAAGCCGATCGGAATGGAACATTCTTGTCAATTTTGCACGCTAGCCCTCAACGAAACCTTTCATTTGAGACCAAACTCGACATACTTCTGAAAACTTTTTGCAAAGAACAAAAGCCGATCAACATTAACCATTTTTGTTAATTCTGTACACCAGGCCTTATCGAAACCTTTTATTTGATACCAAACACCACACTCTTCTGACAACTTTTTGCAAAAAACAAAAACCGATCGACGTAGTACATTTTTTTTCAATTCTGGTCGCTAGCCCTCAACGAGATCTTTCATTTGAGACCAAACTCGACATACTTCTAAAAACTTTTTGCAAAACACAAAAGCCGATCAACATTAACCATTTTTGTTAATTTTGCACACCAGCCCTTATCGAAACCTTTCATTTGATACCAAACACCACACACTTGTGACAACTTTTTGCAAAAAACAAAAACCAATCGACATAGCACATTTTTGTCAATTCTGCACGTTAGCCCTCAACCAGACGTTTTGTTTAATACCATACTCGACATACTTTTGAAAACTTTTTGCAGAAAACAAAAGCCGATCGGAATGGAACATTTTTGTCAATTTTGCACGCTAGCCCTCAACGAGACGTTTCATTTGAGACCAAACTCGACATACCTTTGAGAACTTCTTGCAAAAAACAAAAACCGATCGACGTAGTACATTTTTGTCAATTCTGCAGGCTAGCCTTCAACGAGACCTTTCATTTGAGACCAAACTCGACATACTTCTAAAAACTTTTTGCAAAAAACAAAAGCCGATCAACATTAACCATTTTTGTTAATTCTGCACACCAGCCCTTATCGAAACCTTTCATTTGAGACCAAACTCGACATACTTCTGAAAACTTTTTGCAAAGAACAAAAGCCGATCAACATGAACCATTTTTGTTAATTCTGTACACCAGCCCTTATCGATACCTTTCATTTGATACCAAACACCACACTCTTCTGACAACTTTTTGCAAAAAACAAAAACCGATCGACGTAGTACATTTTTTTTCCATTCTGCTCGCTAGCGCTCAACAAGACCTTTCATTTGAGACCAAACTCGACATACTTCTGAAAACTTTTTGCAAAGAACAAAAGCCGATCAACATTAACCATTTTTCTTAATTCTGTACACCAGCCCTTATCGATACCTTTCATTTGATACCAAACACCACACTCTTCTGACAACTTTTTGCAAAAAACAAAAACCAATCGACATAACACATTTTTGTCAATTCTGCATGCTAGCCCTCAACGAGACGCTTCATTTGAGACCAAACTCGACGTACCTTTGAGAAAATTTTGTAAAAAACAAAAGCCGATCAACATTGATCATTTTTGTTAATTTTACACGCCAGCCCTTATCAAGCCCTTTCATTTGATACTAAACACCACATACTTCTCACAACTTTTTCCAAACACAAAATATTTCTGACAACATTTTGCAAAAAACAAATTCTAATTTACGTAGAACATTTTTGTCATTCATGCACACCCATCCATATTGTGTCGTTTCCTTAAAACCCAAGGACGACCTACTTTTAAGAACTTTTTACGAAAAACAAATGCAGATCGACATGACACATTTTTTTTGTCATTTCAAAACCGGCCCTTATGGTTTTCTTTCTTTCGATATCAAACAAAGCAAAGTGTTTTAATTTAATTACGAACATTTGATTTTTAGTTAGTTACTTAATAATTTGGCAACACTGTTTTTATTAAAATAATGTAGTTAATTTTTAAATTTATAAATTACCATCGGAAATCCTAATATAAAATAGCCACTGTCTTCAGTGAAATTCATTTAGGAATATTTGTTTTTTGTTTAGTAATTTCATCACACATTTGGCAACATTGACTTATGTAATTCGAAACGTCAAAATTTAAAATAATTAAATGTGTTGTGTAATAAACTTAAAATAATGGTAAAACCTTTGCTCAGGACTATTATTCATGACACTGTTTTCAAATCTTTGATATCAATGTTCTATTAAAAGATACAATTATTTAAAGTTCATAGACAGATTGTCAAAAGTGACGGATAACTGCGTGATTCTTCTTAAAGATAGACATAGCCTCTGGGATCCATTGTTTCAAGGTACCAATTATGCACAGTTTTTGATTTTTTACACGAAAACCACTCACAGTAAAAATATGAGACCCCAAAAAGGCCCTATTCTACTTTAAACCACATCTAATAAAATAATATTAAAATTATTCCATGAATGCTTTGACCTGTACCCGTGAGCAAAATTTTTGCGATGCTCGAGATGAATCCAAATATAGATAGATAGATAGATAGATATATAGATAGTGAATCTATCAAAATAGTATATGACTAGCGAATTCTCGGCTACGCCGAGCATTCCCTAGAGCTCCGCTGTCAGTACAAAAAACAAATGCCAATCGACATGAAACAATTTTTTCATATCTGCTCGTTAGCCCTTACTGAGACCTTTCATTAGATTCCAAACACGATATGTTTCCAATAACTTTTTGCAAAAAACAAATGCCGGTCGACATGAAAATTTTTTTTTTTTGTCATTTCTGCACGCTAGCCCACAACGAGACGTTTCATTTGATACCAAACATGACATATTTCTAACAATTTTTTGAAAAAAACAAAAGCCGGTCGACGTAAAATATATTTGTCATTTATGCAAGCCAGAAAACATTTACATAGAAAACATCCATTTTTAAAATAATTTTAGACTTTAACAAAAATTAATAATTAATATTAATTATAACATTTACTAGAATGATATAATAACAATAATAAACTCTCAGATAAATATTTTTTTTATTTCCGTAACTGTCTGATTTTTAGCGAAAGAGTTACATTTTATATTTAATATATTTCAGACGTGCAGTACAATCGGTTATGATTTTATCTGATGTAGAATTGAAATTTAAACAACTTTGTACTTTTGTAGTTTTGCTCTAAATATATCAGGAGAGAGAGTTTTCAAAATTTTTTGAAATCCCATTTTATCCTATGTTTCTTGTTTTATTGCGTGTAGATGTGTAGATTTCAATGTTATTTTTTTCATACTTCTTTATCTCTTTACCTATTCATTTTAGCGCTAATAAGGAACAGAAATAATTTGTTCAAAAATTAAGTAGGCATCCTATAAATTCAACTTTCATAATTATTCATATTTAATGATATATTAATTAAATAAAATTTAAGGTGTTTTAGAAAATGAATTAAGATTGCCTTGATAGATGAAAAAAATTTTTGAGTAAATTATCTATTAACACTTTCCGCTCATCGATAATTTATTATTTTATTTTAAATTATTGTATTCTTGTATTAAAAATAACTATAACTTTGTTTATAAATTTAATTACTATACAATAATATTTTTGAATTAATAAATCTATATTTTTAAATAATATATACACATAATTTTTATAGGTTTAACAATACCGTTTAAACCAGTCTTTGTAAAATTTGTTTCTGTGTACATCAGAAAAAATCAATATTTTAATAGTTAAAAAAAATCACATAGATGGTACTAATTATGAATTTCATTGCATCTGCTAAGGAAGGAATCGATATAATTATTCAACAATTAAATATTTTTATATTTAATTTTATATGTATATGAATAAAAATAATATGTTTAGGTATAAATGAAATTTATTATTCTAAGCAAAAACAAGAACATAATAATATTTTGAATACTTTGTGACATATCAAACTAACTGGTGGCGTTAGTGTTGTTTTACTTATTTCCAAATCACCAGTATAATGTGAAAAGAAAAAAATCATTTACAGCTGACTTCTTATTTTGTAAATCTAGAATGAATTTGTTTTGACAGGAATAAGGACATTTTATTTCCAAAAGTTCAAATCCGTTTTCTGTTTTCATAAAACCATCATCACTACATGCTAAGTATGGTTGGTTAGATAATATTAAGCTTGAAATACTGATCTCGCTTTACTTTCGATTTTCAAGCCATAACGCATAGCTTGATTACAATAAAAATTGTAGCCATTGATTCTTATCAACAACATTTTCATTATAATAATCATTGTCATATTTTCTCTGTACCTATCTAATTCTTTTGGTACATATGTACATCTACAATGAAAGAGTTCATTTTAGAATATGTAGTATTATTGCGAATATGTCTATCGTCTGAAATTTTTATTACAGTTTTTATTTCCTGGCTTCTACTTTCTACTCATTCTTTCTTTACACTTTCAGCCCTATTTAAAGTGCTTTCAATTTTGCTATAAGTATAATATTTTATGCACTCGTTTTAGGCAAAATTTCTTTGCTTACGTTATGAAAATGCAAAAAGAGTACCAGGACAATTTCCAGAAGTGTTTATGTAGAATGGTTTTATTGAATATTTGTGATATTTTTCAAACTGCGCTTGTGAAGGCTTGTTCCAAATGATAGACTGATCAGTTTTGGACTGTATTTTAGAATTCTTATTTAAATGTGTCTTCACGACACAGTTATAATTAAAGGTAAAATTATAGAATTAACACATATGCAAACAAATACTTTGTTTCTTGGAGTAGTTTCATTTGTACAAGTTGAGATATACAATAAATTGCTTACTTCTTTACATTTCTTAATGAAATGAAGTCTCTTTATGATAATACAGCAAAAAGAATATCTAGTCCAGGGGGCTAAAACAGTATTGCGATGCGTGAAACAAAGTTTCAATCTAGATCTCTTTGAAAATCTTTTCCGAAGCCGATCAGAGATGTCACTACTAGTTCCAAATTTTAGTATTTTTTTTAGTAATATTATATTATTAAGTTCTTTGGTGACATTTATTTAAAAATGAATGTTTTCTCATCAAGTATCACATGCAATTCTTTTATTGTCTATTTTCTTTGACATTTTACAAATATTTTGATTTGAATTAATGTAAAATATTTGATTATCATTGGTAAGAACAGTATTATTTTTTGTAGGAATTTTATAGGTATTTTGTTATAGTACCGTTGATTGAAAAATTAATTGATTCCTCTATCAACGGTAATACTAAAATATACAAAGTAAAATTTTTTTTCTACAAATTTTGAATATTTAGTAAATATTAACTCAAATATTTAAATCTGATTTGTAACTTGTTTTTAGTTTAATTTATAAATATACCAGAAAATAAGAAAAAAAGTATATAATTACTAAATATCTCACAATAACACATATTTTAAAAGAAAGTTTTAAAATATTATTTATTATGGTCATAAAAATAAATATTTTACAATATAGTTAATCCTTAATATTGACATTACTAGAAATATCTCTTCATGATAAATATTGTATGAAATACAATATGAAGAAATAAATATCAAACAGAAAACAAAATAATTTGAATTATGGGGTTTGACATTACCGACCGTTAACGCACATGTCAAATTTAGTTCCCGAAACCGACCCTAAGGGGCGCTAAAATTTGTTTTCACAGATGATAAGGTAGATATCCAATCTTCTACTAATATATTTCCTTAATCTATGATCTAGTCTTATTGAATTTAAATGCATAATAAAGTCTAATACTTATATTTTCACCATTGTCAAAATGACAAGATAATTTGACAACTTTGTTTTGGATGCATTCAAACATGTGTTATACATTCGGATTACTGAATGTGACCATTAAATGTAAATTTTAAAATTCAAAGAATCTTGTTAATAAATTTAATTAGAACACAATATTTTCTTTAATAAAATAACACAGCAAAATGAATATCTAATCTTATTGATTTTAAATCCATTATATAGTCTAATACTTATATTTTCAGCAATGTCAAAATGACAAAATAATTTGACAACTTTATTTTGGATGCGTTCAAACTTGTGTTAAGTGTAAATTTTAAAATTCAATGACACTTGTTAATAAATTTAATTAGATCACAATATTTTTTTAATAAAAATATTATAAATATAACTTAACAATTACCAATGGGCCTCTAGGTCCCGAAAATTTACATAAAGGGCAGCCAACAATCAAAGCCGGCCATTTTCTTTTAAATTTTCGAGAATCTAAAGGCTCATTTTTAAATGTTAAATATTTTTAGTTTGTAAATAAATCACTTTAGAATATATCTTATCATTGTAATAGGTACACTTCGTTTATGAAAAAGAATTTGATAAAAGAGATAAAAATTAAAAATGTACTTAAAAATATTAATATCATACCTTAAACTAATATACAATAATTTTCAAATATACTTTTGCATTAATTCGTAGTAAAAATATGATTTTTCATGCAATCCATACACCTGAGAGCATATGTCAACAAACGCATTTTTTGATTAATATTTGGTTTCAGAAAGTGTTTATTGTTGGAAATATCAATGATAATTAAATAATTGGATAGATACTTTGTAATTGTAAACGTTTTTATTTAAAAAATCATCTCATTCTCTAACAAAATACAATAGAATTTTTAAAAATCTAATCGTTGTAGTAATCAACTACTTTTATCTGAAATTTGATGAAAGAATACATAACGAATGTATAAAATGCAGTTACTTACAGTTTAATATAATCCAGATACATAATTCAAAATAATTATTGTTTAATAAATTGTTAAACATTTCTTCCAAGAGGGTATGAAGGGAAGATTTGTCAGTATTTTTAAATAAATGTGTTTATGACTGAATACGACGCGCCTTGTTTGATTTCCATAATTAAATTTTTGTAAATAGTGTTATTATCCGTATTTTTATGTTATTTCTTTTCTGTAAATTAAACCAATTAAAAACTTTAACTAAAATGAAAATACATATCTAAATACAGCAAAGAAAATATAAAATTACATACTTACATTACAAAATGTAGTGTAATTTTACTTTTAAACTAATTTTACTATATATTTGTCCAGGAAAATACAAGACTTGCATGATCAGTGTTTGATTAGAGCTGACGTTTTGACAAATGTCATATGACATGAATATTTAAATAATGTGTACAATGCACTTTTATGATAATCAGTTAAACTTCAGTAGTGCTATTATCAGTAATTTTATGTTATTTCTCTTCTATAAATATACTCTTGTTTGGGTAACCAATTAAAAATTATAACTGAAATAAAAATACATATTTAAATACAGCAAAATAAATTTAAAATGATATACTTACATCAAAAAGTGTATTGTACATATTCTTTTAAATATAGTTTACTTTATATTTCTGTATATTTCTTTTTAAAAATATAAAACTTGTGCCACGAATTTTTTGATTGACTGACCAAACGTCAAATGTCATAAAATTAAATATTATAAATACACCACACTTAACATTCAGTGTTTTTGTATATATTTCGCTCACTATTATAATGTGTAAAAATATAATTACCTTTACAATATCTCTTTTCATTTTCAAAATAAATCAATTAAAAGTTTCATATTGAATTGTCAAAAATGACGGATGGCACAGTAATTCTTTTTAAATTTAAACCTGGCATCTAGGATATTTTTTTCAGTTTTGTTCCAGTTTTCCTTTTTCGCTTAGTTTTTGATTTTTTACACGAAAACCACTCACAGTAAAAATATGAGACCCCAAAAAGGCCCTATTCCACTTTAAACCACATCTAATAAAATAATATTAAAATTATTCCATGAATGGTTTGACCTGTACCCGTGAGCAAAATTTTTGCGATGCTCGAGATGAATCCAAATATAGATAGATAGATATATAGATAGTGAATCTATCAAAATAGTATATGACTAGCGAATTCTCGGCTACGCCGAGCATTCCCTAGAGCTCCGCTGTCTGTGCAAAAAACAAATGCCAATCGACATGAAACAGTTTTTTTATATCTGCACGTCTGCCCTCACCGAGACCTTTTATTAGATTCCAAACACGATATACTTCTATTATCTTTTGCAAAAAACAAAAGCCGGTCGACGTGAAACATTTTTATCAATTATGCACGCCAGTCCTTACCGAGACCTTTTATTTGATACCAAACACATCATACTTCTGACATTTTTTTTGCATAAAAAAAGTCGATTAACATGAAACATTTTTGCAATTTCTACAGGCTAGCCCACACCGAGAGCTTTCATTTGATACCAGACACCACATACTTCTGACAACTTTTTGCAAAAAACAAAAGCCGATTGACATGGCACATTTTTGTCAATTCTGCACGCTAGCCGTCAACCAGACGTTTTGTTTGAGATAAAACTCGACATACTTTTGAAAACTTCTTGCAGAAAACAAAAGCCGATCGGAATGGAACATTTTTGTCAATTTTGCACGCTAGCCCTCAACGAGACCTTTCATTTGAGACCAAACTCGACATACCTTTGAAAACTTCTTGCAAAAAACAAAAAACGATCGACGTAGCACATTTTTGTCAATTCTGCACGCTAGCCCTCAACGAGACCTTTCATTTGAGACTAAACTCGACATACTTCTAAAAACTTTTTGCAAAAAACAAAAGCCGATCAACATTAACAATTTTTGTTAATTCTGCACACCAGCCCTTATCGAAACCTTTCATTTGATACCAAACACCACACACTTGTGACAACTTTTTGCAAAAAACAAAAACCGATCGACGTAGTACATTTTTGTCAATTCTGCACGCTAGCCCTCAACGAGACCTTTCATTTGAGACCAAACTCGACATACTTCTAAAAACTTTTTGCAAAAAACAAAAGCCGATCAACATTAACCATTTTTGTTAATTCTACACACCAGCCCTTATCGAAACCTATCATTTGATACCAAACACCACACACTTGTGACAACTTTTAGCAAAAAACAAAAACCAATCGACATAGCACATTTTTGTCAATTCTGCACGCTAGCCCTCAACGAGACGTTTCATTTGAGACCAAACTCGACATACCTTTGAAAACTTCTTGCAAAAAAACAAAAAACGAACGACGTAGTACATGTTTGTCAATTCTGTACGCTAGCCCTCAACGAGACCTTTCATTTGAGACTAAACTCGACATACTTCTAAAAACTTTTTGCAAAAAACAAAAGCCGATCAACATTAACAATTTTTGTTAATTCTGCACACCAGCCCTTATCGAAACCTTTCATTTGATACTAAACACCACACACTTGTGACAACTTTTTGCAAAAAACAAAAACCGATCGACGTAGTACATTTTTGTCAATTCTGCACACTAGCCCTCAACGAGACCTTTCATTTGAGACCAAACTCGACATACTTCTAAAAACTTTTTGCAAAAAACAAAAGCCGATCAATATTAACCATTTTTGTTAATTCTACACACCAGCCCTTATCGAAACCTTTTATTTGATACCAAACATTACACACTTGTGACAACTTTTAGCAAAAAACAAAAACCAATCGACATAGCACATTTTTGTCAATTCTGCACGCTAGCCCTCAACGAGACGTTTCATTTGAGACTAAACTCGACATACCTTTGAAAACTTCTTGCAAAAAACAAAAAACGATCGACGTAGTACATTTTTGTCAATTCTGCACGCTAGCCCTCAACGAGACCTTTCATTTGAGACCAAACTCAACATACTTCTAAAAACTTTTTGCAAAAAACAAAAGCCGATCAACATTAACCATTTTTGTTAATTCTGCACACCAGCCCTTATCGAAACCTTTCATTTGATACCAAACACCGCACACTTGTGACAACTTCTTGCAAAAAACAAAAACCAATCGACAGAGCACATTTTTGTCAATTCTGCACGTTAGCCCTCAACGAGACGTTTCATTTGAGACCAAACTCGACATACTTCTAAAAACTTTTTGCAAAAAACAAAAGCCGATCAACATCAACCATTTTTATTAATTCTGCACACCAGGCCTTATCGAAACCTTTCATTTGATACCAAAGTCCACACACTTGTGACAACTTTTTGCAAAGAACAAAAACCAATCGACATAGCACATTTTTGTCAATTCTGCACGCTAGCCCTCAACGAGACGTTTCATTTGAAACCAAACTCGACGTACCTTTGAGAAAGTTTTGCAAAAAACAAAAGCCGATCAACAATGATCATTTTTGTTAATTTTATACGCCAGCCCTTATTAAGCCCTTTGATTTGATACTAAACACCACATACTTCTCACAACTTTTTCCAAACACAAAATATTTCTGACAACATTTTGCAATAAACAAATTCTAATCTACGTAGAACATTTTTGTCATTCATGCACACCCGTCCACATTTTGTCGTTTCCTTAAAACCCAAGGACGACCTACTTCTAAGAACTTTTTACGAAAAACAAATGCAGATCGACATGACACATTTTTTTTGTCATTTCAAAATCGGCCCTTATGGTTTTCTTTCTTTTGATATCAAACAAAGCAAAGTGTTTTAATTTAATTACGAACATTTTTATTTAGTTACTTAATAATTTGGCAACACTGTTTGTATTAAAATAATGTAGTTAATTTTTAAATTTATAAATTACCATCGGCAATCCTAATATACAATAGCCACTGTCTTCAGTGAAATTCATTTAGGAATATTTGTTTTTTGTTTAGTAATTTCATCACACATTTGGCAACATTGACTTATGTAATTCGAAACGTCAAAATTTAAAATAATTAAATGTGTTGTGTAATAAACTTAAAATAATGGTAAAATCTTTGCTCATGACTATTATTCATGACACTGTTTTCAAATCTTTGATATCAATGTTCTATTAAAAGATACAATCATTTAAAGTTCATAGACAGTTTGTCAAAAGTGACGGATAACTGCGTGATTCATCTTAAAGATAGACATGGCCTCTGGGATCCATTGTTTCAAGGTACCAATTATGCACAGTTTTTGATTTTTTACACGAAAACCACTCACAGTAAAAATATGAGACCCCAAAAAGGCCCTATTCCACTTTAAACCAAATCTAATAAAATAATATTAAAATTATTCAATGAATGGTTTGACCTGTACCCGTGAGCAAAATTTTTGCGATGCTCGAGATGAATCCAAATATAGATAGATAGATATATAGATAGTGAATCTATCAAAATAGTATATGACTAGCGAATTCTCGGCTACGCCGAGCATTCCCTAGAGCTCCGCTGTCTGTGCAAAAAACAAATGCCAATCGACATGAAACAGTTTTTTTATATCTGCACGTCTGCCCTCACCGAGACCTTTTATTAGATTCCAAACACGATATACTTCTATTATCTTTTGCAAAAAACAAAAGCCGGTCGACGTGAAACATTTTTATCAATTATGCACGCCAGTCCTTACCGAGACCTTTTATTTGATACCAAACACATCATACTTCTGACATTTTTTTTGCATAAAAAAAGTCGATTAACATGAAACATTTTTGCAATTTCTACAGGCTAGCCCACACCGAGAGCTTTCATTTGATACCAGACACCACATACTTCTGACAACTTTTTGCAAAAAACAAAAGCCGATTGACATGGCACATTTTTGTCAATTCTGCACGCTAGCCGTCAACCAGACGTTTTGTTTGAGATAAAACTCGACATACTTTTGAAAACTTCTTGCAGAAAACAAAAGCCGATCGGAATGGAACATTTTTGTCAATTTTGCACGCTAGCCCTCAACGAGACCTTTCATTTGAGACCAAACTCGACATACCTTTGAAAACTTCTTGCAAAAAACAAAAAACGATCGACGTAGCACATTTTTGTCAATTCTGCACGCTAGCCCTCAACGAGACCTTTCATTTGAGACTAAACTCGACATACTTCTAAAAACTTTTTGCAAAAAACAAAAGCCGATCAACATTAACAATTTTTGTTAATTCTGCACACCAGCCCTTATCGAAACCTTTCATTTGATACCAAACACCACACACTTGTGACAACTTTTTGCAAAAAACAAAAACCGATCGACGTAGTACATTTTTGTCAATTCTGCACGCTAGCCCTCAACGAGACCTTTCATTTGAGACCAAACTCGACATACTTCTAAAAACTTTTTGCAAAAAACAAAAGCCGATCAACATTAACCATTTTTGTTAATTCTACACACCAGCCCTTATCGAAACCTATCATTTGATACCAAACACCACACACTTGTGACAACTTTTAGCAAAAAACAAAAACCAATCGACATAGCACATTTTTGTCAATTCTGCACGCTAGCCCTCAACGAGACGTTTCATTTGAGACCAAACTCGACATACCTTTGAAAACTTCTTGCAAAAAAACAAAAAACAAACGACGTAGTACATGTTTGTCAATTCTGCACGCTAGCCCTCAACGAGACCTTTTATTTGAGACTAAACTCGACATACTTCTAAAAACTTTTTGCAAAAAACAAAAGCCGATCAACATTAACAATTTTTGTTAATTCTGCACACCAGCCCTTATCGAAACCTTTCATTTGATACTAAACACCACACACTTGTGACAACTTTTTGCAAAAAACAAAAACCGATCGACGTAGTACATTTTTGTCAATTCTGCACACTAGCCCTCAACGAGACCTTTCATTTGAGACCAAACTCGACATACTTCTAAAAACTTTTTGCAAAAAACAAAAGCCGATCAATATTAACCATTTTTGTTAATTCTACACACCAGCCCTTATCGAAACCTTTTATTTGATACCAAACACCACACACTTGTGACAACTTTTAGCAAAAAACAAAAACCAATCGACATAGCACATTTTTGTCAATTCTGCACGCTAGCCCTCAACGAGACGTTTCATTTGAGACTAAACTCGACATACCTTTGAAAACTTCTTGCAAAAAACAAAAAACGATCGACGTAGTACATTTTTGTCAATTCTGCACGCTAGCCCTCAACGAGACCTTTCATTTGAGACCAAACTCAACATACTTCTAAAAACTTTTTGCAAAAAACAAAAGCCGATCAACATTAACCATTTTTGTTAATTCTGCACACCAGCCCTTATCGAAACCTTTCATTTGATACCAAACACCGCACACTTGTGACAACTTCTTGCAAAAAACAAAAACCAATCGACAGAGCACATTTTTGTCAATTCTGCACGTTAGCCCTCAACGAGACGTTTCATTTGAGACCAAACTCGACATACTTCTAAAAACTTTTTGCAAAAAACAAAAGCCGATCAACATCAACCATTTTTATTAATTCTGCACACCAGGCCTTATCGAAACCTTTCATTTGATACCAAAGTCCACACACTTGTGACAACTTTTTGCAAAGAACAAAAACCAATCGACATAGCACATTTTTGTCAATTCTGCACGCTAGCCCTCAACGAGACGTTTCATTTGAAACCAAACTCGACGTACCTTTGAGAAAGTTTTGCAAAAAACAAAAGCCGATCAACAATGATCATTTTTGTTAATTTTATACGCCAGCCCTTATTAAGCCCTTTGATTTGATACTAAACACCACATACTTCTCACAACTTTTTCCAAACACAAAATATTTCTGACAACATTTTGCAATAAACAAATTCTAATCTACGTAGAACATTTTTGTCATTCATGCACACCCGTCCACATTTTGTCGTTTCCTTAAAACCCAAGGACGACCTACTTCTAAGAACTTTTTACGAAAAACAAATGCAGATCGACATGACACATTTTTTTTGTCATTTCAAAATCGGCCCTTATGGTTTTCTTTCTTTTGATATCAAACAAAGCAAAGTGTTTTAATTTAATTACGAACATTTTTATTTAGTTACTTAATAATTTGGCAACACTGTTTGTATTAAAATAATGTAGTTAATTTTTAAATTTATAAATTACCATCGGCAATCCTAATATACAATAGCCACTGTCTTCAGTGAAATTCATTTAGGAATATTTGTTTTTTGTTTAGTAATTTCATCACACATTTGGCAACATTGACTTATGTAATTCGAAACGTCAAAATTTAAAATAATTAAATGTGTTGTGTAATAAACTTAAAATAATGGTAAAATCTTTGCTCATGACTATTATTCATGACACTGTTTTCAAATCTTTGATATCAATGTTCTATTAAAAGATACAATCATTTAAAGTTCATAGACAGTTTGTCAAAAGTGACGGATAACTGCGTGATTCATCTTAAAGATAGACATGGCCTCTGGGATCCATTGTTTCAAGGTACCAATTATGCACAGTTTTTGATTTTTTACACGAAAACCACTCACAGTAAAAATATGAGACCCCAAAAAGGCCCTATTCCACTTTAAACCAAATCTAATAAAATAATATTAAAATTATTCAATGAATGGTTTGACCTGTACCCGTGAGCAAAATTTTTGCGATGCTCGAGATGAATCCAAATATAGATAGATAGATATATAGATAGTGAATCTATCAAAATAGTATATGATTCGCTGCAGCATATATTTCTGTGTATGTATAGTAATTTTTATAATATTAATATAAACCGTTATAAATAATCAAAAAAAAAAATGCACAAAGTTAGACTTAGAAGGATTTTGATGTAAATTTATCAGTTATGGAAAAAATGCAGATAAATACATATTATACTATTGGCCACGTAAAATAAAAATAAAGCAAAAATTACATAAATACGTATTTAGGTATTGAATAACGTGCCCTTTTTAATGGGACATTTTTAGGGAGCATTCGACCTACAATTCTTCCAATAATAGATATGAATTTTGATATTTCAAATAGAAATTATAATTTTTATGTTACTTATCGGTTTGGGGTATAATTATAGGCCTATATATGTAGAAAAATATTCATATATTCAATTGTATAATAGTACTTTTATGGTAATATATACAATATTATACATTTATTTATGAAAAATTGACAAAAATTTATTAAATATTTACAACTATTCGCTGCAGCATGTATTTCTATGTATGTATAGTAATTTTTATAATTTTAATATAAACTGTTATAAATAATAAAAAAAATTTGCACAAAGTTGGACTTAGAAGGATTTTGATGTAAAATTATCAGTTATGGGAAATATGCAGGTAAATACATATTATATTATAGGCCACGTAAAATAAAAATAAAGCAAAAATTACATAAAAACGTATTTAGGTATTGAATAAAGTGCCCTTTTTAATTGGACATTTTTTGGGAGCATTCGACCTACAATTTATCCAAAAATAGATATGAATTTTGATATTTCAAGTAGAAATTACAAGCTTATGTTACTTATCGGTTTGTGGTATAATTACGGGTCTATATATGTAGAGTAATATTCACATATTCAATTGTAGAATGGTATTTTTATGGTAATATATGCAACATTATATATTTATATATGTAAAATTGACAAAAATTCATTAAAATTTTTTAAATATTAGCAAAACACTTCATAAACTTACAAAATATGGGCAAATAACATTTTTGTCCTTTCTGCTAGACACCCTCTAAGCATAAACACAATATAATTCTGACAACTTTTGTAAAAAACAAAAGCCAAACGACGAAGCACATTTTTGTCACTTCTGTACGCAACTTTTCAACTAGATCATTCTTTAGAGCCAGACATAATATACTTCTGCTTAAAATTTGCAGAAAACAAAAGCAAAACGTGAAGCCATTTTTGTCACTTTGCACGCCAGCTCACATCGTAACCTCTCATTTTAGCCCAAACACGACTTTCTAACTAGTTTGTATAAATTTTTAGTTTACTATACGCTGCAGCATGTATTTCTGTGTATGTATAGTCATTTTTATAATATTAATATAAACCGTTATAAATTATCAAAAAAAAATGCACAAAGTTGGACTTAGAAGGATTTTGATGTAAAATTATCAGTTATGGGAAAAATGCAGGTAAATACATATTATACTATTGGCCACGTAAAATAAAAATAAAGCAAAAATTACATAAATACGTATTTAGGTATTGAATAACGTGCCCTTTTTAATGGGACATTTTTAGAGAGCATTTGACCTACAATTTTTCCAATAATAGATATGAATTTTGATATTTCAAATAGAAATTATAATTTTTATGATACTTATCGGTTTGTGGTATAATTATAGGCCTATATATGTAGAAAAATATTCATATATTCAATTGTGTAATAGTACTTTTATGGTAAAATATACAATATTATACATTTATTTATGAAAAATTGACAAAAATTTATTAAATATTTACAACTATTCGCTGCAGCATGTATTTCTATGTATGTATAGTAATTTTTATTATTTTAATATAAACCGTTATAAATAATCAAAAAAATTTGCACAAAGTTGGACTTAGAAGGATTTTGATGTAAAATTATCAATTATGGGAAATATGCAGGTAAATACATATTATATTATAGGCCACGTAAAATAAAAATAAAGCAAAAATTACATAAAAACGTATTTAGGTATTGAATAAAGTGCCCTTTTAATTGGACATTTTTTGGGAGCATTCGACCTACAATTTATCCAAAAATAGATATGAATTTTGATATTTCAAGTAGAAATTACAAGCTTATGTTACTTATCGGGTTGTGGTATAATTACGGGTCTATATATGTAGAGTAATATTCATATATTCAATTGTAGAATGGTATTTTTATGGTAATATATGCAATATTATATATTTATGTATGTAAAATTGACAAAAATTCATTAAAATTTTTTAAATATTAGCAAAACACTTCATAAATTTACAAAATATGGGCAAATAACATTTTTGTCCTTTCTCCTAGACAGCCTTTAAGCATAAACACAATATAATTCTGACAACTTTTGTAAAAAACAAAAGCCAAACGACGAAGCACATTTTTGTCACTTCTGTACGCAACTTTTCAACAAAATCATTCTTTTGAGCCAGACATAATATACTTCTGCTTAATATTTGCAGAAAACAAAAGCTAAACGTGAAGCCATTTTTGTCATTTTGCACGCCACCTCACATCGTAACCTCTCATTTTAGCCCAAACACGACTTTCTAACTAGTTTGTATAAATTTTTAGTTTACTATTCGCTGCAGCATATATTTCTGTGTATGTATAGTAATTTTTATAATATTAATATAAACCGTTATAAATAATCAAAAAAAAAAAATGCACAAAGTTGGACTTAGAAGGATTTTGATGTAAATTTATCAGTTATGGGAAAAATGCAGGTAAATAAATATTATACTATTGGCCACGTAAAATAAAAATAAAGCAAAAATTACATAAATACGTATTTAGGTATTGAATAACGTGCCCTTTTTAATGGGACATTTTTAGGGAGCATTCGACCTACAATTTTTCCAATAATAGATATGAATTTTGATATTTCAAATAGAAATTATAATTTTTATGTTACTTATCGGTTTGTGGTATAATTATAGGCCTATATACGAGTATGTAGAAAAATATTCATATATTCAATTGTATAATAGTACTTTTATGGTAATATATACAATATTATACATTTATTTATGAAAAATTGACAAAAATTTATTAAATATTTACAACTATTCGCTGCAGCATGTATTTTTATGTATGTATAGTAATTTTTATAATTTTAATATAAACTGTTATAAATAATCAAAAAAATTTGCACAAAGTTGGACTTAGAAGGATTTTGATGTAAAATTATCAGTTATGGGAAATATGCAGGTAAATACATATTATATTATAGGCCACGTAAAATAAAAATAAAGCAAAAATTACATAAAAACGTATTTAGGTATTGAATAAAGTGCCCTTTTTAATTGGACATTTTTTGGGAGCATTCGACCTACAATTTATCCAAAAATAGATATGAATTTTGATATTTCAAGTAGAAATTACAAGCTTATGTTACTTATCGGTTTGTGGTATAATTACGGGTCTATATATGTAGAGTAATATTCACATATTCAATTGTAGAATGGTATTTTTATGGTAATATATGCAATATTATATATTTATATATGTAAAATTGACAAAAATTCATTAAAATTTTTTAAATATTAGCAAAACACTTCATAAACTTACAAAATATGGGCAAATAACATTTTTGTCCTTTCTGCTAGACACCCTCTAAGCATAAACACAATATAATTCTGACAACTTTTGTAAAAAACAAAAGCCAAACGACGAAGCACATTTTTGTCACTTCTGTACGCAACTTTTCAACTAGATCATTCTTTAGAGCCAGACATAATATACTTCTGCTTAAAATTTGCAGAAAACAAAAGCAAAACGTGAAGCCATTTTTGTCACTTTGCACGCCAGCTCACATCGTAACCTCTCATTTTAGCCCAAACACGACTTTCTAACTAGTTTGTATAAATTTTTAGTTTACTATACGCTGCAGCATGTATTTCTGTGTATGTATAGTCATTTTTATAATATTAATATAAACCGTTATAAATTATCAAAAAAAAATGCACAAAGTTGGACTTAGAAGGATTTTGATGTAAAATTATCAGTTATGGGAAAAATGCAGGTAAATACATATTATACTATTGGCCACGTAAAATAAAAATAAAGCAAAAATTACATAAATACGTATTTAGGTATTGAATAACGTGCCCTTTTTAATGGGACATTTTTAGAGAGCATTTGACCTACAATTTTTCCAATAATAGATATGAATTTTGATATTTCAAATAGAAATTATAATTTTTATGATACTTATCGGTTTGTGGTATAATTATAGGCCTATATATGTAGAAAAATATTCATATATTCAATTGTGTAATAGTACTTTTATGGTAAAATATACAATATTATACATTTATTTATGAAAAATTGACAAAAATTTATTAAATATTTACAACTATTCGCTGCAGCATGTATTTCTATGTATGTATAGTAATTTTTATTATTTTAATATAAACCGTTATAAATAATCAAAAAAATTTGCACAAAGTTGGACTTAGAAGGATTTTGATGTAAAATTATCAATTATGGGAAATATGCAGGTAAATACATATTATATTATAGGCCACGTAAAATAAAAATAAAGCAAAAATTACATAAAAACGTATTTAGGTATTGAATAAAGTGCCCTTTTAATTGGACATTTTTTGGGAGCATTCGACCTACAATTTATCCAAAAATAGATATGAATTTTGATATTTCAAGTAGAAATTACAAGCTTATGTTACTTATCGGGTTGTGGTATAATTACGGGTCTATATATGTAGAGTAATATTCATATATTCAATTGTAGAATGGTATTTTTATGGTAATATATGCAATATTATATATTTATGTATGTAAAATTGACAAAAATTCATTAAAATTTTTTAAATATTAGCAAAACACTTCATAAATTTACAAAATATGGGCAAATAACATTTTTGTCCTTTCTCCTAGACAGCCTTTAAGCATAAACACAATATAATTCTGACAACTTTTGTAAAAAACAAAAGCCAAACGACGAAGCACATTTTTGTCACTTCTGTACGCAACTTTTCAACAAAATCATTCTTTTGAGCCAGACATAATATACTTCTGCTTAATATTTGCAGAAAACAAAAGCTAAACGTGAAGCCATTTTTGTCATTTTGCACGCCACCTCACATCGTAACCTCTCATTTTAGCCCAAACACGACTTTCTAACTAGTTTGTATAAATTTTTAGTTTACTATTCGCTGCAGCATATATTTCTGTGTATGTATAGTAATTTTTATAATATTAATATAAACCGTTATAAATAATCAAAAAAAAAAAATGCACAAAGTTGGACTTAGAAGGATTTTGATGTAAATTTATCAGTTATGGGAAAAATGCAGGTAAATAAATATTATACTATTGGCCACGTAAAATAAAAATAAAGCAAAAATTACATAAATACGTATTTAGGTATTGAATAACGTGCCCTTTTTAATGGGACATTTTTAGGGAGCATTCGACCTACAATTTTTCCAATAATAGATATGAATTTTGATATTTCAAATAGAAATTATAATTTTTATGTTACTTATCGGTTTGTGGTATAATTATAGGCCTATATACGAGTATGTAGAAAAATATTCATATATTCAATTGTATAATAGTACTTTTATGGTAATATATACAATATTATACATTTATTTATGAAAAATTGACAAAAATTTATTAAATATTTACAACTATTCGCTGCAGCATGTATTTTTATGTATGTATAGTAATTTTTATAATTTTAATATAAACTGTTATAAATAATCAAAAAAATTTGCACAAAGTTGGACTTAGAAGGATTTTGATGTAAAATTATCAGTTATGGGAAATATGCAGGTAAATACATATTATATTATAGGCCACGTAAAATAAAAATAAAGCAAAAATTACATAAAAACGTATTTAGGTATTGAATAAAGTGCCCTTTTTAATTGGACATTTTTTGGGAGCATTCGACCTACAATTTATCCAAAAATAGATATGAATTTTGATATTTCAAGTAGAAATTACAAGCTTATGTTACTTATCGGTTTGTGGTATAATTACGGGTCTATATATGTAGAGTAATATTCACATATTCAATTGTAGAATGGTATTTTTATGGTAATATATGCAATATTATATATTTATATATGTAAAATTGACAAAAATTCATTAAAAATTTTTAAATATTAGCAAAACACTTCATAAACTTACAAAATATGGGCAAATAACATTTTTGTCCTTTCTGCTAGACAGCCTCTAAGCATAAACACAATATAATTCTGACAACTTTTGTAAAAAACAAAAACCAAACGACGAAGCACATTTTTGTCACTTCTGTACGCAACTTTTCAACTAGATCATTCTTTAGAGCCAGACATAATATACTTCTGCTTAAAATTTGCAGAAAACAAAAGCTAAACGTGAAGCCATTTTTGTCATTTTGCACGCCAGCTCACATCGTAACCTCTCATTTTAGCCCAAACACGACTTTCTAACTAGTTTGTATAAATTTTTAGTTTACTATACGCTGCAGCATGTATTTCTGTGTATGTATAGTAATTTTTATAATATTAATATAAACCGTTATAAATTATCAAAAAAAAATGCACAAAGTTGGACTTAGAAGGATTTTGATGTAAAATTATCAGTTATGGGAAAAATGCAGGTAAATACATATTATACTATTGGCCACGTAAAATAAAAATAAAGCAAAAATTACATAAATACGTATTTAGGTATTGAATAACGTGCCCTTTTTAATGGGACATTTTTAGAGAGCATTTGACCTACAATTTTTCCAATAATAGATATGAATTTTGATATTTCAAATAGAAATTATAATTTTATGATACTTATCGGTTTGTGGTATAATTATAGGCCTATATATGTAGAAAAATATTCATATATTCAATTGTGTAATAGTACTTTTATGGTAAAATATACAATATTATACATTTATTTATGAAAAATTGACAAAAATTTATTAAATATTTACAACTATTCGCTGCAGCATGTATTTCTATGTATGTATAGTAATTTTTATTATTTTAATATAAACCGTTATAAATAATCAAAAAAATTTGCACAAAGTTGGACTTAGAAGGATTTTGATGTAAAATTATCAATTATGGGAAATATGCAGGTAAATACATATTATATTATAGGCCACGTAAAATAAAAATAAAGCAAAAATTACATAAAAACGTATTTAGGTATTGAATAAAGTGCCCTTTTAATTGGACATTTTTTGGGAGCATTCGACCTACAATTTATCCAAAAATAGATATGAATTTTGATATTTCAAGTAGAAATTACAAGCTTATGTTACTTATCGGTTTGTGGTATAATTACGGGTCTATATATGTAGAGTAATATTCATATATTCAATTGTAGAATGGTATTTTTATGGTAATATATGCAATATTATATATTTATATATGTAAAATTGACAAAAATTCATTAATTTTTTTTAAATATTAGCAAAACACTTCATAAATTTACAAAATATAGGCAAATAACATTTTTGTCCTTTCTCCTAGACAGCCTTTAAGCATAAACACAATATAATTCTGACAACTTTTGTAAAAAACAAAAGCCAAACGACGAAGCACATTTTTGTCACTTCTGTACGCAACTTTTCAACTAGATCATTCTTTTGAGCCAGACATAATATACTTCTGCTTAATATTTGCAGAAAACAAAAGCTAAACGTGAAGCCATTTTTGTCATTTTGCACGCCACCTCACATCGTAACCTCTCATTTTAGCCCAAACACGACTTTCTAACTAGTTTGTATAAATTTTTAGTTTACTATTCGCTGCAGCATATATTTCTGTGTATGTATAGTAATTTTTATAATATTGTAACAGTACGTACCCACCTCCTCCCTACATACAATTATATTTTAGCCAAAGATCATCTAGTGGAAGGTTTAACTTACCCTACGTTGTGTTTATTTAAATAAGTAACCCTTCATCGTCGTAATACAGAGTAGCTGTTAAGAGTGGAGGAATCGGGACAGGTATTCGATAAAACAAAAGAATGATATTCACTCCAAAAGATAGATAAAATATCTATCTTGTGCATTTATTTATAATTAAGCAAATCGTAGAGTGCTGTGGAATATTACGCTCCCTGGCATTCACCTTAATAACCTGGGGGAAACCACAGCCAAAACCCCAGGTAGAGAGACAATTTGACAATACAAGAATTATATAAAAAAGATTATATTCAATTCATAAAGAGTTGTCACAATAATTTATTATAATCATGTATGGTGAAATTGAGTGACTGGGACCAAACTTATATTGGTTGTCAGTGACAATTGTAATTGTTGTTGTAATTGGTTTGGATTGTATTGTTGTCAGAGTCGGCATGCCGTTGCTCTGAAGTCTTTTGTTTGTAGGGCGCTCTGTTTTGTCAGAGGGCCGTTATTTATATTGTTATAGATGGTCTGAATCGCAAAGACCGGCCCATGAGCTCACGGTTCTACCGGCCCTAAGAGCACACAGTAATCGTGAACCGGCCACGGCGAGCACACAGTCAAAGCTATCAGAAATATTTGTTGATAGTTGTATTTGGTGCAGACACCCAGCTGAGCTGGCGAATCTATTGTGTTTGAGTAAATTTACAATTGTCTGACAAACAATATTAGATCGGTCACATTTAAATCAAGAAAGGTGATATTATTGTGACAACCAGGCCTTTTAACAAGAGTAATTATTTTACCTTGAACCGACAATTCGTAAATCCGTACAGAAGTGGGTTCCTCCGTTTTACGCTGATGATTTGGTGTTCCTAAACAAAATACGTTAAATTAAGGTAACAAAACAGTAACGGGAAGTAGTGCTTCGGAATGTCAAAAGGTACAGGGATGGTAGATATTATTTAGTGACGTCGGTTTCAGAGGTGCACTAGGTTGTCTTGGTGCCAGACATTGCCTGAAGCTGCGTCAGAAACGATTCTAGTGGATCGGGAGGTCTATCGTGGTGCCAGACATTGCCTGTAGCTGCGTCACGACAGCGGGTTCAGAGGTGCACTAGGTCGTCTTGGTGCCAGACATTGCCTGAAGCTGCGTCAGAGACGATTCTAGTGGATCGGGAGGTCTATCGTGGTGCCAGACATTGCCTGTAGCTGCGTCACGACAGCGGGTTCAGAGGTGCACTAGGTCGTCTTGGTGCCAGACATTGCCTGAAGCTGCGTCAGAGACGATTCTAGTGGATCGGGAGGTCTATCGTGGTGCCAGACATTGCCTGTAGCTGCGTCACGACAGCGGGTTCAGAGGTGCACTAGGTCGTCTTGGTGCCAGACATTGCCTGAAGCTGCGTCAGAGACGATTCTAGTGGATCGGGAGGTCTATCGTGGTGCCAGACATTGCCTGTAGCTGCGTCACGACAGCGGGTTCAGAGGTGCACTAGGTCGTCTTGGTGCCAGACATTGCCTGAAGCTGCGTCAGAGACGATTCTAGTGGATCGGGAGGTCTATCGTGGTGCCAGACATTGCCTGTAGCTGCGTCACGACAGCGGGTTCAGAGGTGCACTAGGTCGTCTTGGTGCCAGACATTGCCTGTAGCTGCGTCAGAGACGATTCTAGTGGGGAGGAGAGTGGGTATAAGGAAGTGGAGTCTAGGAGACCAGGAGAACATACCTCGGACAAGCCAAGCATACGTGGAGTCCTGGAATCGACTCCTCGAGTACAGCTTTGGACTCGGGTTATATACAAAAATAACCCTCTTCTCTCCTTCAGCATGAGGGCGTTTCGGGGGTAGCATCTTCCCTCACCACCACGATCCAAACGCGTGATCGCGGAATCTTCTAAAATCTGCATATCACACATGCAGGTACAGGCTCAGCGTCTCGCGTCTATCCCTTTCAAGTGGTTTGGCCATCTGGCTTTAGCGCCAGGACGTGGAGTCCATGGGCGTGCGGATAATCCCTTTAGTACTTTGGTACATTTCAAATACAAACGAAACATCATATTTCCTGTTATGTTACATATTTATTTAACTTAACAGTTCCATCTGCAAATATTATATTATGTCACCTGTACTAGCGTGACCTAGGTAAATTTAAATTAGTTAAAATCTAATATCCTATTTATTTAGGACGTATTTTATTAAGGAATATTTGAACTGATGTGTTGTAATAGCACATCATTTTAGAGAATTTAATAATGCTTCAATTACATAATAATTTATCAATTATATGTTGTTAAAATTAAATGATAACTGAAAGGACATGGTTTTTTTTTACCGATGTGATATTGAAATACATATTTCTGATATTTAAAATACTTGATTAACACATCCGAACATATTTACCCAACTACATAAAGTAAGAATAATCTCCGAACGTGTGAATATCGTCCCGAAATTTGTGAAATCTACGCCTATGCTCCAAACACCAACAGTGAAGTGCCAAGTGTTTTATGACCTGGCCTGCATTCTAGTACCTGCTAAACGTAAACAAATACAACCCTCGACTAGTTTAAAAATGAAAACAGATGTTCGTAAAATAATTATTCACAAAAATATTTCATCGTATTAAAGATTATTCCTAATATTATTAATAACAAAATTATACATGCTAACAGTACTGCTTCAATATTAATATAAACCGTTATAAATAATCAAAAAAAAAATGCACAAAGTTGGACTTAGAAGGATTTTGATGTAAATTTATCAGTTATGGGAAAAATGCAGGTAAATACATATTATATTATAGGCCACGTAAAATAAAAATAAAGCAAAAATTACATAAATACGTATTTAGGTATTGAATAACGTGCCCTTTTTAATGGGACATTTTTAGGGAGCATTCGACCTACAATTTTTCCAATAATAGATATGAATTTTGATATTTCAAATAGAAATTACAAGCTTATGTTACTTATCGGTTTGTGGTATAATTACGGGTCTATATATGTATAGTAATATTCACATATTCAATTGTAGAATGGTATTTTTATGGTAATATATGCAATATTATATATTTATATATGTAAAATTGACAAAAATTCATTAAAATTTTTTAAATATTAGCAAAACACTTCATAAACTTACAAAATATGGGCAAATAACATTTTTGTCCTTTCTGCTAGACAGCCTCTAAGCATAAACACAATATAATTCTGACAACTTTTGTAAAAAACAAAAGCCAAACGACGAAGCACATTTTTGTCACTTCTGTACGCAACTTTTCATCTAGATCATTCTTTAGAGCCAGACATAATATACTTCTGCTTAAAATTTGCAGAAAACAAAAGCTAAACGTGAAGCCATTTTTGTCATTTTGCACGCCACCTCACATCGTAACCTCTCATTTTAGCCCAAACACGACTTTCTAACTAGTTTGTATAAATTTTTAGTTTACTATTCGCTGCAGCATATATTTCTGTGTATGTATAGTAATTTTTATAATATTAATATAAACCGTTATAAATAATCAAAAAAAAAAATGCACAAAGTTGGACTTAGAAGGATTTTGATGTAAATTTATCAGTTATGGGAAAAATGCAGGTAAATACATATTATACTATTGGCCACGTAAAATAAAAATAAAGCAAAAATTACATAAATACGTATTTAGGTATTGAATAACGTGCCCTTTTTAATGGGACATTTTTAGGGAGCATTCGACCTACAATTTTTCCAATAATAGATATGAATTTTGATATTTCAAATAGTAATTATAATTTTTATGTTACTTATCGGTTTGTGGTATAATTATAGGCCTATATATGTAGAAAAATATTCATATATTCAATTGTATAATAGTACTTTTATGGTAATATATACAATATTATACATTTATTTATGAAAAATTGACAAAAATTTATTAAATATTTACAACTATTCGCTGCAGCATGTATTTCTATGTATGTATAGTAATTTTTATAATTTTAATATAAACTGTTATAAATAATCAAAAAAAATTGCACAAAGTTGGACTTAGAAGGATTTTGATGTAAAATTATCAGTTATGGGAAATATGCAGGTAAATACATATTATATTATAGGCCACGTAAAATAAAAATAAAGCAAAAATTACATAAAAACGTATTTAGGTATTGAATAAAGTGCCCTTTTTAATTGGACATTTTTTGGGAGCATTCGACCTACAATTTATCCAAAAATAGATATGAATTTTGATATTTCAAGTAGAAATTACAAGCTTATGTTACTTATCGGTTTGTGGTATAATTACGGGTCTATATATGTAGAGTAATATTCACATATTCAATTGTAGAATGGTATTTTTATGGTAATATATGCAATATTATATATTTATATATGTAAAATTGACAAAAATTCATTAAAAATTTTTAAATATTAGCAAAACACTTCATAAACTTACAAAATATGGGCAAATAACATTTTTGTCCTTTCTGCTAGACAGCCTCTAAGCATAAACACAATATAATTCTGACAACTTTTGTAAAAAACAAAAACCAAACGACGAAGCACATTTTTGTCACTTCTGTACGCAACTTTTCAACTAGATCATTCTTTAGAGCCAGACATAATATACTTCTGCTTAAAATTTGCAGAAAACAAAAGCTAAACGTGAAGCCATTTTTGTCATTTTGCACGCCAGCTCACATCGTAACCTCTCATTTTAGCCCAAACACGACTTTCTAACTAGTTTGTATAAATTTTTAGTTTACTATACGCTGCAGCATGTATTTCTGTGTATGTATAGTAATTTTTATAATATTAATATAAACCGTTATAAATTATCAAAAAAAAATGCACAAAGTTGGACTTAGAAGGATTTTGATGTAAAATTATCAGTTATGGGAAAAATGCAGGTAAATACATATTATACTATTGGCCACGTAAAATAAAAATAAAGCAAAAATTACATAAATACGTATTTAGGTATTGAATAACGTGCCCTTTTTAATGGGACATTTTTAGAGAGCATTTGACCTACAATTTTTCCAATAATAGATATGAATTTTGATATTTCAAATAGAAATTATAATTTTATGATACTTATCGGTTTGTGGTATAATTATAGGCCTATATATGTAGAAAAATATTCATATATTCAATTGTGTAATAGTACTTTTATGGTAAAATATACAATATTATACATTTATTTATGAAAAATTGACAAAAATTTATTAAATATTTACAACTATTCGCTGCAGCATGTATTTCTATGTATGTATAGTAATTTTTATTATTTTAATATAAACCGTTATAAATAATCAAAAAAATTTGCACAAAGTTGGACTTAGAAGGATTTTGATGTAAAATTATCAATTATGGGAAATATGCAGGTAAATACATATTATATTATAGGCCACGTAAAATAAAAATAAAGCAAAAATTACATAAAAACGTATTTAGGTATTGAATAAAGTGCCCTTTTAATTGGACATTTTTTGGGAGCATTCGACCTACAATTTATCCAAAAATAGATATGAATTTTGATATTTCAAGTAGAAATTACAAGCTTATGTTACTTATCGGTTTGTGGTATAATTACGGGTCTATATATGTAGAGTAATATTCATATATTCAATTGTAGAATGGTATTTTTATGGTAATATATGCAATATTATATATTTATATATGTAAAATTGACAAAAATTCATTAAATTTTTTTAAATATTAGCAAAACACTTCATAAATTTACAAAATATAGGCAAATAACATTTTTGTCCTTTCTCCTAGACAGCCTTTAAGCATAAACACAATATAATTCTGACAACTTTTGTAAAAAACAAAAGCCAAACGACGAAGCACATTTTTGTCACTTCTGTACGCAACTTTTCAACTAGATCATTCTTTTGAGCCAGACATAATATACTTCTGCTTAATATTTGCAGAAAACAAAAGCTAAACGTGAAGCCATTTTTGTCATTTTGCACGCCACCTCACATCGTAACCTCTCATTTTAGCCCAAACACGACTTTCTAACTAGTTTGTATAAATTTTTAGTTTACTATTCGCTGCAGCATATATTTCTGTGTATGTATAGTAATTTTTATAATATTAATATAAACCGTTATAAATAATCAAAAAAAAAATGCACAAAGTTGGACTTAGAAGGATTTTGATGTAAATTTATCAGTTATGGGAAAAATGCAGGTAAATACATATTATACTATTGGCCACGTAAAATAAAAATAAAGCAAAAATTACATAAATACGTATTTAGGTATTGAATAACGTGCCCTTTTTAATGGGACATTTTTAGGGAGCATTCGACCTACAATTTTTCCAATAATAGATATGAATTTTGATATTTCAAATAGAAATTACAAGCTTATGTTACTTATCGGTTTGTGGTATAATTACGGGTCTATATATGTAGAGTAATATTCACATATTCAATTGTAGAATGGTATTTTTATGGTAATATATGCAATATTATATATTTATATATGTAAAATTGACAAAAATTCATTAAAATTTTTTAAATATTAGCAAAACACTTCATAAACTTACAAAATATGGGCAAATAATATTTTTGTCCTTTCTGCTAGACAGCCTCTAAGCATAAACACAATATAATTCTGACAACTTTTGTAAAAAACAAAAGCCAAACGACGAAGCACATTTTTGTCACTTCTGTACGCAACTTTTCATCTAGATCATTCTTTAGAGCCAGACATAATATACTTCTGCTTAAAATTTGCAGAAAACAAAAGCTAAACGTGAAGCCATTTTTGTCATTTTGCACGCCACCTCACATCGTAACCTCTCATTTTAGCCCAAACACGACTTTCTAACTAGTTTGTATAAATTTTTAGTTTACTATTCGCTGCAGCATATATTTCTGTGTATGTATAGTAATTTTTATAATATTAATATAAACCGTTATAAATAATCAAAAAAAAAAATGCACAAAGTTGGACTTAGAAGGATTTTGATGTAAATTTATCAGTTATGGGAAAAATGCAGGTAAATACATATTATACTATTGGCCACGTAAAATAAAAATAAAGCAAAAATTACATAAATACGTATTTAGGTATTGAATAACGTGCCCTTTTTAATGGGACATTTTTAGGGAGCATTCGACCTACAATTTTTTCAATAATAGATATGAATTTTGATATTTCAAATAGTAATTATAATTTTTATGTTACTTATCGGTTTGTGGTATAATTATAGGCCTATATATGTAGAAAAATATTCATATATTCAATTGTATAATAGTACTTTTATGGTAATATATACAATATTATACATTTATTTATGAAAAATTGACAAAAATTTATTAAATATTTACAACTATTCGCTGCAGCATGTATTTCTATGTATGTATAGTAATTTTTATAATTTTAATATAAACTGTTATAAATAATCAAAAAAATTGCACAAAGTTGGACTTAGAAGGATTTTGATGTAAAATTATCAGTTATGGGAAATATGCAGGTAAATACATATTATATTATAGGCCACGTAAAATAAAAATAAAGCAAAAATTACATAAAAACGTATTTAGGTATTGAATAAAGTGCCCTTTTTAATTGGACATTTTTTGGGAGCATTCGACCTACAATTTATTCAAAAATAGATATGAATTTTGATATTTCAAGTAGAAATTACAAGCTTATGTTACTTATCGGTTTGTGGTATAATTACGGGTCTATATATGTAGAGTAATATTCACATATTCAATTGTAGAATGGTATTTTTATGGTAATATATGCAATATAATATATTTATATATGTAAAATTGACAAAAATTCATTAAAATTTTTTAAATATTAGCAAAACACTTCATAAACTTACAAAATATGGGCAAATAACATTTTTGTCCTTTCTGCTAGACAGCCTCTAAGCATAAACACAATATAATTCTGACAACTTTTGTAAAAAACAAAAGCCAAACGACGAAGCACATTTTTGTCACTTCTGTACGCAACTTTTCATCTAGATCATTCTTTAGAGCCAGACATAATATACTTCTGCTTAAAATTTGCAGAAAACAAAAGCTAAACGTGAAGCCATTTTTGTCATTTTGCACGCCAGCTCACATCGTAACCTCTCATTTTAGCCCAAACACGACTTTCTAACTAGTTTGTATAAATTTTTAGTTTACTATACGCTGCAGCATGTATTTCTGTGTATGTATAGTAATTTTTATAATATTAATATAAACCGTTATAAATTATCAAAAAAAAATGCACAAAGTTGGACTTGGAAGGATTTTGATGTAAAATTATCAGTTATGGGAAAAATGCAGGTAAATACATATTATACTATTGGCCACGTAAAATAAAAATAAAGCAAAAATTACATAAATACGTATTTAGGTATTGAATAACGTGCCCTTTTTAATGGGACATTTTTAGAGAGCATTTGACCTACAATTTTTCCAATAATAGATATGAATTTTGATATTTCAAATAGAAATTATAATTTTATGATACTTATCGGTTTGTGGTATAATTATAGGCCTATATATGTAGAAAAATATACATATATTCAATTGTGTAATAGTACTTTTATGGTAAAATATACAATATTATACATTTATTTATGAAAAATTGACAAAAATTTATTAAATATTTACAACTATTCGCTGCAGCATGTATTTCTATGTATGTATAGTAATTTTTATTATTTTAATATAAACCGTTATAAATAATCAAAAAAATTTGCACAAAGTTGGACTTAGAAGGATTTTGATGTAAAATTATCAATTATGGGAAATATGCAGGTAAATACATATTATATTATAGGCCACGTAAAATAAAAATAAAGCAAAAATTACATAAAAACGTATTTAGGTATTGAATAAAGTGCCCTTTTAATTGGACATTTTTTGGGAGCATTCGACCTACAATTTATCCAAAAATAGATATGAATTTTGATATTTCAAGTAGAAATTACAAGCTTATGTTACTTATCGGTTTGTGGTATAATTACGGGTCTATATATGTAGAGTAATATTCATATATTCAATTGTAGAATGGTATTTTTATGGTAATATATGCAATATTATATATTTATATATGTAAAATTGACAAAAATTCATTAAATTTTTTTAAATATTAGCAAAACACTTCATAAATTTACAAAATATAGGCAAATAACATTTTTGTCCTTTCTCCTAGACAGCCTTTAAGCATAAACACAATATAATTCTGACAACTTTTGTAAAAAACAAAAGCCAAACGACGAAGCACATTTTTGTCACTTCTGTACGCAACTTTTCAACTAGATCATTCTTTTGAGCCAGACATAATATACTTCTGCTTAATATTTGCAGAAAACAAAAGCTAAACGTGAAGCCATTTTTGTCATTTTGCACGCCACCTCACATCGTAACCTCTCATTTTAGCCCAAACACGACTTTCTAACTAGTTTGTATAAATTTTTAGTTTACTATACGCTGCAGCATGTATTTCTGTGTATGTATAGTAATTTTTATAATATTAATATAAACCGTTATAAATTATCAAAAAAAAATGCACAAAGTTGGACTTAGAAGGATTTTGATGTAAAATTATCAGTTATGGGAAAAATGCAGGTAAATACATATTATACTATTGGCCACGTAAAATAAAAATAAAGCAAAAATTACATAAATACGTATTTAGGTATTGAATAACGTGCCCTTTTTAATGGGACATTTTTAGAGAGCATTTGACCTACAATTTTTCCAATAATAGATATGAATTTTGATATTTCAAATAGAAATTATAATTTTATGATACTTATCGGTTTGTGGTATAATTATAGGCCTATATATGTAGAAAAATATTCATATATTCAATTGTGTAATAGTACTTTTATGGTAAAATATACAATATTATACATTTATTTATGAAAAATTGACAAAAATTTATTAAATATTTACAACTATTCGCTGCAGCATGTATTTCTATGTATGTATAGTAATTTTTATTATTTTAATATAAACCGTTATAAATAATCAAAAAAATTTGCACAAAGTTGGACTTAGAAGGATTTTGATGTAAAATTATCAATTATGGGAAATATGCAGGTAAATACATATTATATTATAGGCCACGTAAAATAAAAATAAAGCAAAAATTACATAAAAACGTATTTAGGTATTGAATAAAGTGCCCTTTTAATTGGACATTTTTTGGGAGCATTCGACCTACAATTTATCCAAAAATAGATATGAATTTTGATATTTCAAGTAGAAATTACAAGCTTATGTTACTTATCGGTTTGTGGTATAATTACGGGTCTATATATGTAGAGTAATATTCATATATTCAATTGTAGAATGGTATTTTTATGGTAATATATGCAATATTATATATTTATATATGTAAAATTGACAAAAATTCATTAAATTTTTTTAAATATTAGCAAAACACTTCATAAATTTACAAAATATAGGCAAATAACATTTTTGTCCTTTCTCCTAGACAGCCTTTAAGCATAAACACAATATAATTCTGACAACTTTTGTAAAAAACAAAAGCCAAACGACGAAGCACATTTTTGTCACTTCTGTACGCAACTTTTCAACTAGATCATTCTTTTGAGCCAGACATAATATACTTCTGCTTAATATTTGCAGAAAACAAAAGCTAAACGTGAAGCCATTTTTGTCATTTTGCACGCCACCTCACATCGTAACCTCTCATTTTAGCCCAAACACGACTTTCTAACTAGTTTGTATAAATTTTTAGTTTACTATTCGCTGCAGCATATATTTCTGTGTATGTATAGTAATTTTTATAATATTAATATAAACCGTTATAAATAATCAAAAAAAAAATGCACAAAGTTGGACTTAGAAGGATTTTGATGTAAATTTATCAGTTATGGGAAAAATGCAGGTAAATACATATTATACTATTGGCCACGTAAAATAAAAATAAAGCAAAAATTACATAAATACGTATTTAGGTATTGAATAACGTGCCCTTTTTAATGGGACATTTTTAGGGAGCATTCGACCTACAATTTTTCCAATAATAGATATGAATTTTGATATTTCAAATAGAAATTACAAGCTTATGTTACTTATCGGTTTGTGGTATAATTACGGGTCTATATATGTAGAGTAATATTCACATATTCAATTGTAGAATGGTATTTTTATGGTAATATATGCAATATTATATATTTATATATGTAAAATTGACAAAAATTCATTAAATTTTTTAAATATTAGCAAAACACTTCATAAACTTACAAAATATGGGCAAATAATATTTTTGTCCTTTCTGCTAGACAGCCTCTAAGCATAAACACAATATAATTCTGACAACTTTTGTAAAAAACAAAAGCCAAACGACGAAGCACATTTTTGTCACTTCTGTACGCAACTTTTCATCTAGATCATTCTTTAGAGCCAGACATAATATACTTCTGCTTAAAATTTGCAGAAAACAAAAGCTAAACGTGAAGCCATTTTTGTCATTTTGCACGCCACCTCACATCGTAACCTCTCATTTTAGCCCAAACACGACTTTCTAACTAGTTTGTATAAATTTTTAGTTTACTATTCGCTGCAGCATATATTTCTGTGTATGTATAGTAATTTTTATAATATTAATATAAACCGTTATAAATAATCAAAAAAAAAAATGCACAAAGTTGGACTTAGAAGGATTTTGATGTAAATTTATCAGTTATGGGAAAAATGCAGGTAAATACATATTATACTATTGGCCACGTAAAATAAAAATAAAGCAAAAATTACATAAATACGTATTTAGGTATTGAATAACGTGCCCTTTTTAATGGGACATTTTTAGGGAGCATTCGACCTACAATTTTTTCAATAATAGATATGAATTTTGATATTTCAAATAGTAATTATAATTTTTATGTTACTTATCGGTTTGTGGTATAATTATAGGCCTATATATGTAGAAAAATATTCATATATTCAATTGTATAATAGTACTTTTATGGTAATATATACAATATTATACATTTATTTATGAAAAATTGACAAAAATTTATTAAATATTTACAACTATTCGCTGCAGCATGTATTTCTATGTATGTATAGTAATTTTATAATTTTAATATAAACTGTTATAAATAATCAAAAAAATTGCACAAAGTTGGACTTAGAAGGATTTTGATGTAAAATTATCAGTTATGGGAAATATGCAGGTAAATACATATTATATTATAGGCCACGTAAAATAAAAATAAAGCAAAAATTACATAAAAACGTATTTAGGTATTGAATAAACTCTGAGATAGCGCG
>JAQOWZ010000036.1:0-38737 GCA_035578165.1 Stenolophus ochropezus
ACTACTGATATATCTCATTATTTCAAATTATTCTTTGTGTATAGTGATCGTCTTTTGCTAACGTTTTTTGGACGGTTTTCCGTTAGCATTTACAGGAAATCCTGAAGACTGATTCGTCCCGTCCAGAAGCTTCTTGCTGTATAACTTATTGATGTTATTATATATTGTAATGTTTTAATAATTTATTACTTTCCTATTTTGTGTATCTAAGTTATAATTAAATATTTGTTTAAGACGTTGTTATTTTTGATTCTAGATTGTGAAATGTCACTTTTGCACTCGAGAATACAAAAGCATTTCGCAATCAAGAATCAAACAACATTTTTTAGAAAACTAAATTCCAAAATTAGTTAAAATGCGAAAAGAAAATTTTGACGTTTATCAAATCAAATATTTTTCACAGCTGACAGTTAGTTGACAGCAGAAATCAAACAACTGTTTTAAATTATATCATTTTTTAAATGAAATATTTCAATACTGCATTGTATTATACTATTAAAATGATAAAAAAAGTTGCAGTTTGTAAAAGTCTTTTGCTTTTGTTACAATAACTATTTAACAATTTTCAAATAAAATATTGGTAAAAAAATATGGTCCGTAATGCATATTCAAATTTTCCCGCCAAAGAATAATGGCGGTACATCAGCCAATTCTATATTTTCTTTATTTGGAAAGCTAGACCTTAATTTTTTAATTTTGTTACCTCAACCAAAACCACTAATTCTACCTATGCCACTAATTTGTTTGATGTGAATGCACCTTCAATTTTCATTAATTATAGGGCACGAGAGCACCGTCAACCTGTGCCCAAGTCTCAGCTCATTTCACACCATTCTATGTTCTCAGTTCGCACTTATTTCAGGCGGAAAAGAAGTGGCAGAAATTTAAATCGACGGCATTGGCGGGTTTTGTATTCATTCCATTCTGCCTCTGCGATCTCTGTGTGGTTTATCCATTGCACCTTTTAGTGTTTCTTGTGTAGTATTAGTTGTTGTTGATTTTGTTATTGTTGTTGAGTTTGTTATTGTTTTTGCATTCCAGGACGCAGTAGACACTAGCCAAATCATATATCACCTCTCATTCTCAATGAAGAACAAAAATAACAATAACGAACTCAACAACAATAACAAACTCAACAATAATAACAAAATCGACAACAAATAACTAACACGAGAAACACTTAAAAGAGCGCAATTGATAAACCACACATGGAAATCGCAAAATGGAATGAATACAAAACCCGCCAATGCCGTCGATTTAAATTTATGCCACCACTTTTTCTCTTCCGCCTGGATTGGTATGAAATAAGGCAATCATGGAATGACGTTAAATGAAACAATCATAGAATGGTCTGAAGTGAGATAAGAGGGACAAGATCGACATTTGAAAGCAAATTTTATTAGTAAGTTTTAAATGATTTATTAAACGTAAAATAGTATAACAATGTCAGTGAACATTAAATCTATATAAATACAACTTGTTTTCGATGGAAGAGTATATTTTGACTTTTATTTAAATTTCCGCCACTGGAATTCTGTGAAATGAGATGAGAGGCTTGGGCAAAGTCGACGGTGCTGCTCTCGTGCCCTACACATGGAATAAAATTAGTTGTCATTTATTAATTATGGTACCTTTGTTACCGACATTCCGATAAATCAATGACGTTTGCAATTTCATTCTATACAAATTATGTTCATATTTGTTCTTAGGAATAAAAAAGTAAGTAGAGAACTGGACAAAGCTTCAATATAATGTATTATAATTTATAATTGGTTATATTTAACTGTAAATGTTTGCTAGATGACATTTACTTTAAACGTCAAATTTGAAAATTCAATATAACCTCAAATTTTAAAAATATTTTAGTAGGCTGTATTTATTTGGAAAATGTGAATGCAAACTTAAACTTATTCATATTGGTACCAAATAAACAATCAAATTTCATAGTAAGTGAAAATTTTAAGTGGTGTTCTGACAGATATAGAACGAGAAAGAAATGTCTAAACAAAGATAGAAAATATGTATGTTCAACTCATCATCCCAGCAAAATAGCTGGATAAGTTTGATCAGTTCGAGATCTGTTCTAGGTTACTTCAAACGTACGAAGTAAACAGAATTAACATATCAGGTTACTTAAAAAGTTACAAATAAATACGGTCTATGACACCAAATATTATATATTTTTTTACAATACTGTATAGTTGTTAGCATTAACTGAGTTTGCATGCGATCATTGTTAAAATTAATAAATTACATTGGTTTCTTGAATATAATTTGGTTTGATTGACACACGATTTTATTAATTACAAACATTACATATTAATCTGTTCATTATACACTGGGAGTATATAAAAATTCTTTTTATCATGTCCATATGTCATAATAATCTTTTAACAGCAATTAATTTATAAAGTCTTGTATACGGAGCTTGGGTAGAATTTATTTATAAAATTTTGATAATATAAATAAAAAGAGGAATAAGAAAAGTTAGAGACTCATACGTGCTTTAATAGAATTAATAAAAATAATTTTCTTTTCCTGACTCTATTCTAAACACTCTGAATACATTCATTTTTGCTCCTATAAGTTCACTGTGCGCTAATTCGATCTGTCAATCGTAGGTCACTACCACAACAAGGCGACAAATAAAAAATCAGAACGAAGCAGCTCGGGCAAACATTCACTCTAACACAGCATTGAGCCTTGCGACATCCAGGGCATCCCTGGCAGTAGGCTAGCTAGCTTCATTGAAGCAGCGGGACTCTGTTAGGACTCTGTGTACACTCGGGTAGCACAATGGGCCTTCAGGCCTAAGTGCATGCGGCTTCTTTGAGGCCCCCCGATTATAACAACAACAACAACAACAACACAGCATTAGAAGAAAACAATGAAGAATGAACAATTTATAACTTAAGAACAAATTTTATTAACTAAAAAAAAATTATTTACTTAGTAATTTATTTACTAATTTGTACGCCGCCCACCACTTCTTAGTATTCTATAAAAAAAATTTGTATGAGTTATAAAAATATATAAATATGTTGATGTTTCTTCCTTACTGTAGCATTGTGGTGGGCCCAATATGAACGGCCACGGTTCCATCCACGGTAATTTCTCTGGCCTCGGCCGCCACGGTAATTACCATTACCTCGAAAATTTCCTCGGCCACGAAAACTTCCACGGCCGCGGAAATTTTCGAGACTTCTGCCGCGAATAGTTTCTTCCTTCCCGTCCTCCTTCCCGTCCTCCTTCGCGTCCTCCTTCCCGTCCTCCTTCGTGTCCTCCTTCCCGTCCTCCTTCCCTTCCAATGTCTTTAGTTGGCGCCTTAATTCCTTCACATAATTTTCACTTTCTTTAATCTCTCGTTTTAGATCTTCCATTGTACCTGCCGTAGGAAAATATAAATCTATTAATAACAATAAGTAATAAATTATAATTTAAAATAATTACTTACTCTTTTCTTCTTCCATTTCTGCTGCACTACAAGATCGAATCAATTTTTTTTTTTCAATAATTACTAATAAATTTTATTTGTACCCATGGCAATATTTTTCAAAAAATATATATATATATGTGAAATTAGTTCCTATTTTTATTGCTATTATAATGAAAGTTTCGTTTAAGAAATACAATTATACACAAATAAAACATCACATCAGATGTACAATTTTTATTTTAGAAATTTTGACGTTTCCCATTTATATAAATATATTATTATTAAAATACTTTTCATAATATAAATACATATTCCACCAAATTTTAATTTTAAATAATTTCACGTTAGTGAAAAAAATTTTGGAATCGCAGTCGTCGGTTTTTGGTCATCCCATACAGGTCAAACTATTTATGTAATAATTTAAAATTTTATACCGTTATATGTGCTTTCATAAGGAATAGTGCCTTTTTGAGGTCTCATATTTTTACCGTGCATACTTTTGCGTAATTAAATTAAAACTGAGCCAAAGTGTAACTTGACACAGAAGATCCAGAAACCATGTCTAAATTTAAGAAGAATTACTGTCATCGCTGGAAAGTGAGATCATTCTACGGCTAATCGTGCTTTAACTTCCATTCGTTTCATAACTTCGAACTTCCCTTCAAAATGGATCATTTAAAAAAAATATATATAAAAAATTTTATCACTATTTCTTATTGCACTATACAAAATTATTGTAATCGCTGGAAAACTTGTAAAGAAAGAGATGTTGTTATCATTTATTTCGTTCATAATTCTCAGTAATATATTTTGCCAGCTGTCAATGTCAATTTAATAAATTAAATGTTTCCTACAAAAATTATACTACTCTTTTGGAAAGGACAATTGGAACCAAAAATGGAGGTAATAACTAGATATTATAGCAAACAAAATTTCAACATTCTACTGTTAATCTTTTCTGAGTTATGTTAAAAATTCAAGAAAACACTATAAGCAAAGTGCCCTTTTGGCAATGCCGATTGCAATAAAAAAATTTGTTTTTGAGACATACGTACGTTTTGTCACGCTGAAACTAGGCAAAATGGATTCAGGGATGGTCAAAATAAATATTTCCGTTGAAAACTCAAAACCGAAAATTTTCGCGAGTACAATACTTCCTTTTACTTAGTACAAATTGAAATGAAAATGTGTGTTCGTGTTTAGTACAGCATGTCCTTTATAAAAATACTTATACTTACGGTTAGATTTCTATGTATTTCTCTAAATGAAAACTGGTAAATTTTAGGCCTATAAGATATTCGACGTTACTATAAAACGAAATACGAAACAAAAAAAACGACAAATTATAAACTCTAGAACCAAATAATCGTTATAAAAAGACTTGATTTTATTAGTAAATATACGGAAGTAGGTAATATTTCTGTGAAACTACATAAATAAAGTATGTGTTTACGGATTCGTTTCTACTTTATTTATTAATTACAACCGTGAAATGAAATCAAAACTAAATGTGTATTCTAAACGACACGTTAGTAACAATGTAATGCTTTATGGATGGTGTAAGTAAATATGAAGATATTTGTTCCCTTTTCTGTTGAATTTTTTTAATTGAATAAAATTACAATGAGGAATGTGACTAAATTTTGATTTTTATATATGTAATACAGAAAAAAAATCCATATTTTTGTAAATTATTAAAGATTTGGGGAGGGGATGCTGCGACATCATCTTGGCCGAACCGTAAAAGAAGTTAGGTAGGCGGTTACTGTAAGAAACAGTCTACCTAGTTTTTGTAAATGATGAAATTGCTAATAACTTTCTTCTTACAAACAATTGTTTAGTTTTTATTATTACAATGAGAAGTTAGGGTGGTTAGTTGTTATATTTTAGGATTTATGTACTGAAATTTAATTATAGTCACATACCCCATTTGTAATTTAAATAACGCGCGCTTTTACAAAATTCTTCTTATTGTGCTTAGAGTACAGAGAACAAAACATATGCATTCATATATATTTAAAATTTTACATAAGAAACATGTTGACGATGTGTCATTATTTAAATGTAAAAAATAAATACAACTGATCTCTGGTTTATGAAAAACATACAAAAAACGGTTGACGTTTACTAACTGGTACGTAACTATCTTCAAACGTAAGGCAGAGTGCACATTATACTCGCGCATTCTCAATTCCAGCGAATATCAATAGGTATGGGTGTTACCGCCATTATCATATACTCAGTTATGAAAGGTTAATTTTAAGGTAGTTTTTTTTTAATTTATGTAAATTTTTAACTGTTGTAGATATCAAGGAAATTAGAATTTAAATTACGCAATTATTTTAGGTGATTTTATTATACTATATTTATATTTCATTTTCAATCTGACAAGAAATAAAATTAAATATCGTTAATGAAAAAACTACGATATTACAATACAATCAAAATTATCTTTCACGGAATGAAATTAGTAGTCATTTATTATGATGGTACTCTAGGTACTTATGTTACCGACATTCTTTCATTATTCGTAGAAAGAGATGAAAAGTTTCTATCTACATTAATTCCAAAGATTCACGACTTTTATTTTAAATATTTCATTCAGTTTGTTCTGAATAAGTTTTAATTGTATATTTGTTACAAACACATGAAATAATGGGTATAGTAATCTATTATTGTACATAGTAATAAAGTTTTATGCATTTTGATTAAATATTTCATAATTTTATTTTCAATAATAAATATTATAAAAGCCCTTTAGAATTACTCTGGAGATTCAGTTTTTTTATTTTCACATCATACTGGTGATTTGGAAATAAATAAAACAACACTAGCGCCACCAGTTAGTTTGGCATGTCGCAATGTAACCAAAATATTATTATGTTCTTGTTTTAGCTTAGAATATAAATTTCATTTATGCCTGAAAATAATATTTTAATGCTTATACATATAAAATTAAATATAAAAATATTTAATTGTTGAATACTTATATCGATTCCTTCTTTAGCAGATGCAATAATATTCGTCCGATATACACAGAAACAAATTTTACAAAGACTGGTTTAAACGGTATTGTTAAACCTATAAAAATTATGTGTATATATTGCTTAAAAACATAGATGTATTAATTCAAAAATAATATTGTATGGTAATTAATTTTATGAACAAAGTTATTGTTATCTTTAATACAAGAATACAATAATTTTAAATAAAATAATAATTTATTGATGAGTGAAAAGTGTTGATAGATAATTTAATCAAAAATTTGTTTTATTTACCAAGGCAATCTTAATTCATTTTCTAAAAAACTATAAATTTTATTTAATTAATATATCGTTAAATATGAATAATTATGAAAGTAATTTGAATTTATAGGAAGCCTTTTTAATTTTTGAACTACTTATATTCTAAAGCTTTTAGCGCTAAAATGAATAGGTAAAGAGATACAGAAGTATGAAAAAAATAACATTGAAATCGCTATGTGCCACTTTTCATTTCTACACCCGGTACCTATACAACTGTGCAATAAAACACGGAATATAGGACTTTAACATGGGATTTCAAAAAATTACGAATACTTTCTCTCCTGATGCATTTAGAGCAAAACTACAAAAGTACAAAGATGTTCAAATTTCAATTCTACATCAAATAATATCATATCTGATGGAACTGCATGTCTGTAGTATGAGATATATTAAATAAAAAATGTAACTTTTGCGCTAAAAATCAGACAGTTACGGAAATAAAAAAATATTTACCTGAGAGTTTATTATTGTTATTATGTCATTATAATTAATGTTTTCTGACGTGCAGAAATGACAAATATGTTTTACGTCGGCCGACTTTTTTTTTTAATTCTTTATGTATGTTATTAAATTACTGATGAAATTTTCCGATTACAAAACGGTTAGATTTTACGAAATTCTATGATATTTTAAAATGAAATAAGATGATTTCTCATAAGTAAATAGTGCAAAACAAAGCTTAAATTATGATTACATTTAATTTATAAAATTTAAACTTTGATCACTACAATCATAAGGCATGTTTTAATTAAGTTAATTTTTAACAACAATGATAAACGGAGATATCCTCAAAGTTTCCTACGTGACGTCACATATCCCCTCTCCAAAATTTTATTAATGTTTTTCTCCGGAATTATCAATACTAGAGCGATTTAAAAAATACGGGTATTTTATTTTTTGTACAGAACCATAAAATGGAAAAAAAGAAATTAGGTCATATATACCATTAAGGTTTACAAACAACACATTTGATTATATCAACTAAAAAACTTGTAGTAACTTCCTTAAATGTAAGCAAAATTACTTTCAAGTGAAGCAAGTAATCTACTTTGTTGAATAATAACTGTTTTATTAAGGAGGTATGTCGGTAAATATTATAAAATCTTCTTCAAATTATTATAATTTGTTCCCCAAAATTATCCATTCAAAAGGTTTGTTCGTTAAATGCAATAGTCTAAAACGAAGTGAAAATTTTGAGTAAGATAATAGAAGAAAATGTAATCAAATTTTATAAAATTTTAATTTTGATTATATCAACCACAAGGCGTATTTTAATTAATCCTTTTTTTTAACAAAAATTAACTTGTAATTAAGGTTTACAGCCTAAAAATTTGATTATAGCAATGAAAAATTTGTCTAAGGTATACCGTGCTTGGTATTAATTGAAAGCACTGGACAAGGGCTTAGCTTGCAAAAATGATAAAATAGTCCCATGTCGATCGGCTTTTGTTTTCAGCGAAAAGTTGTCAGAAGTATGTTGTGTTTGGTATCGTATGAAAGGAGTCGATAAGAGCTGGTTTGCAGAAATCACAAAATTTTTGATCGGCTTTTGTTTTTGTGAAAAAATGTCAGAAGTATGCCGTGTTTGGTATCAAATGAAAGCACTCGAGTAGGGCAGCCATATTGAAATAACAAAAATTTGTCAGGTCAATCGGCTTTTGTTTTTTTTGCAAAAATTTGTCACAAGTATGTCGTGTTTGGTATCATATGAAAGGTCTCGTCGAGAGCTGGTGTACAGAAATGAAATTAGACGTCAACTGTAAATATTTCAATGATGCCGGAGGCCTAGTGAAGCTCAGCGTAGCTGAGCCTTCGCTAGTCATATACTATTTTGGTAGATTCACTATATATATCTCTATATATAGTTGGATTCATCTCGAGCATCGTAAAAAGTTTGCTCACCGGTACAGGTCAAACCATTCATGTAATAATTTTAATATTATTTTATTAGATGTGGATTATTGAGGACCAATCGCTTTCGGGTGTCCCATATTTTTACCGTGCATAGTTTTTGTGTAAAAAATCGAAAACTAAGCCAAAAAGGAAAACTGGAACAAAACTGAAAAAAATATCCTAGATGCCAGGTTTAAATTTAAAAAGAATTACTGTGCCATCCGTCATTTTTGACAATTCAATATGAAACTTTTAATTGATTTATTTTGAAAATGAAAAGAGATATTGTGAAGGTAATTATATTTTTATACATTATAATAGTGAGCGAAATATATACAAATACACTGAATGTTACGTGTGGCGTATATAAAATATTTAATTTTATGACATTTGACGTTTGGTCAGTCAATCAAAAAATGAGTTGGAGACAACTAAGTGAAAAATGTCATATTTACTAAAATGTATAATGAAATATTGTACGAAATTTAATAAGAAATCATCTCTAATACAGGTACTTTTATATAGAATATAAATATTTATATATTATTAGTTAAATATTTTATTTTTTAGATGAGACTATAACCTTCACGTACTCAGATACTCTAATATGGAATTTTTTATAAACTCAAACAATCTATTAGGCAATAATTATAAAAATAAGTAATAGTAAAACTAAAGAATATTCCAGAATGGATTATTTAATCAACAAAACTGCATTTCAAAATTGATTTATACTCTGACGTTTAAAAAACTATATTTGATTACTATTCAAACACTTCCAAAGGTAAATTCATACTGTACAGTATTCTTCCCTTATATATAAATACTTTTTAAATCTAATTTATACATATTTTAGATAGTTAGACTATAGATTTTGTCTGATTACGTGGAAAAACTGACAAGCCTTTATTTCATACAGTTTTGGAGGAAATTGTTTAACAATTTAATGTACAATAATTACTATATAAATAAATGATGTATCTGGACTTTAATAAACTTTTGTTAATTGCAATTTACTCTTTCTTTACGCATTTTGTAACATTTCTGATGAAAACATTTGATTACAATAGAAATTACATTTTTCAAAATTCTGTAGTATTTTATAATGAAATGAGATGATTTCTCAGATGTAAACGTTTACATAAACAAAGTATTTATCCATTTATCCATTTGTAACTGATGTATGAAATAATAAACACCTTTTCAAACCAAATATTCACCGAGTAGTTCGTCTGATTATCAGCTGATGGCATCTGCTCTTAGTCGAACTTGTATGTGATTGTACTGCACGAAAATTCATGTTTTCATTAAGAAATAATGCAAAAGAACGTATAAAAATTGGTCACTTTATCTACAACTAACAGGCATATAAATTTTCAGTTATGTGTGAGTAGTTCATATATGCCTCAACAGATGGCGCTAGAGTAGCACTTAAATTTCAAAATAACTTCAAATTGTATTTATTATACTTTTATAATCATTTAAATTGATATTTATAATAAAAAATAAATTATTAATAACAATAACAATAGTTGTAGATAAATACATATATAATTCAGCTTCATAAATATATAAATGAACATAGCAACAGAAAGCATCAATATAATGTTTTTTTTGGCAATATAAAAATGTATCAGTTTATAAATTTTGGTATGTTATTTCACATTATTTATATTTATAAAATAGATAATTATTTTCAAAATAATACATTTTTATATATTCTTTAACTAACTTCATACTTATTGTGTCAAGTTATGACATATAAGTTCTGTCAAACTGAATGTATTGTATGAAAATACAAATATTGTTAAGATATAATAAAAATACATAAAATTGGGTTAAACGTATTATTTAAATCTTTTCTTCTTATGTATTTTGATGATTAAACTATTGTATCTCAAAATCTCTAAGCGCGGGAAATTTAAAATCTCTATAATTTCATTTATTTATCAACATGTATTTTTATTTATTTCCTAAACGGTCTCGCGTGCCGCTTTGAACGTGTTATAAATAAATAATATACATTACAACAAATGTTTCTAAGTCTAACACATAGTAGCACCCCCCGTAGAAGGGTGTGAAAAAAATTCATCAATTTCCAAAGTTGGAATATTAAATATATGATATTATTTGATAAGTTATGTGTGAGTAGTTCATATACAGGGTGTTCCATTTAAGCGTGCCACCATTTCTATCTCGAGAACTATAAGAGCTACGAGGTTGGTTAAATTAGCAAAGAACCACCATTTTACAAGACTAATACAAAGAGCAAAAATAGCTATTTTTAGTACAAGTGAGCAAAATATGTCTTTTTTTCACGGGCTCAGAAATTGTCCTCAAGAGCGAAGCGAGTGTGCCAACTGGACAAGTGAGAAAAAGACATGCTCACGTGTGCTAAACATAATTTTTTCCACAATCTTAAAATAAAATTTATAAAAAAAACAAAACATTGTACTTTTTTATTTAATAATGAAAATCTCAACAGTACAATTATGTTTATAAATTATAATTAAATATAATGTAATTTAATGTAAAATGTATTATAATGTCTGTAATCCCATGAAAACATTGTGCTCAGAGTAAGTGTATTTTGCTCACTAATGTTATTTACTTTGCTTACTTGTGAAGAAATTTATATACTTTGCTCACTTGTGATTCAATATGCTACTTTGCTCACTGTTTTAAGTTGAATAATGATGTATTTTGCTAACGATTTTGGAAAAAACTTTTTTTTGACCTGTGGTTCTCAAAATACGGGACACAACTTTCTCTTTTTAGATGGGAACATATGTTTATTTTTAGGTTATTCGATAGAGCATTTTTTTCTGAATTCAGCGATATAAACATCATATACTATTTTGATAGATTCATTATATATATCTCTATATATAGTTGGATTCATCTCGAGCATCGTAAAAAGTTTGCTCACGGGTACAGGTCAAACCATTCATGTAATAATTTTAATATTATTTTATTAGATGTGGTTAAAAGTGGAATAGGGCCTTTTTGGGGTCTCATATTTTTACCGTGCATAGTTTTTGTGTAAAAAATCGAAAACTAAGCGAAAAAGGAAAACTGGAACAAAACTGAAAAAAATATCCTAGATGCCAGGTTTAAATTTAAAAAGAATTACTGTGCCATCCGTCATTTTTGACAATTCAATATGAAACTTTTAATTGATTTATTTTGAAAATGAAAAGAGATATTGTAAAGGTAATTATATTTTTACACATTATATTAGTGAGCGAAATATATACAAATACATTGAATGTTAAATGTGGTGTATTTTAAATATTTAATTTTATGACATTTGACGTTTGGTCAGTCAATCAAAAAATTCGTGGAACGTTTTATATTTTTAAAAAGAAATATACAGAAATATAAAGTAAACTATATTTAAAAGAATATGTACAATACACTTTGTGATGTAAGTATATCATTTTAAATATATTTCGCTGTATTTAAATATGTATTTTTATTTCAGTTATAATTTTTAATTGGTTACCCATACAAGAGTACATTTATAGAAGAGAAATAACATAAAATTACTGATAATAGCACTACTGAAGTGTAACTGATTATCATAAAAGTGCATTGTACACATTATTTAAATATTCATGTCATATGACGTTTGTCAAAACGTCAGCTCTAATTAAACACTGATCATGCAAGTCTTGTATTTTCCTGGACAAATATATAGTAAAATTAGTTTAAAAGTGAAATTACACTACATTTTGTAATGTAAGTATGTAATTTTGTATTTTCTTTGCTGTATTTAGACATGTATTTTCATTTTAGTTATAGTTTTTAATTGGTTTAATTTACAGAAAAGAAATAACATAAAAATACGGATAATAACACTATTTACAAAAATTTAATTATGGAAATCAAACAAGGCGCGTCGTATTCAATCATAAACACATTTATTTAAAAATACTGACAAATCTTCCCTTCATACCCTCTTGGAAGAAATGTTTAACAATTTATTAAACAATAATTATTTTGAATTATGTATCTGGATTATATTAAACTGTAAGTAACTGCATTTTATACATTCGTTATGTATTCTTTCATCAAATTTCAGATGAAAGTAGTTGATTACTACAACGATTAGATTTTTAAAAATTCTATTGTATTTTGTTAGAGAATGAGATGATTTTTTAAATAAAAACGTTTACAATTACAAAGTATCTATCCAATTATTTAATTATCATTGATATTTCAAACAATAAACACTTTCTGAAACCAAATATTAATCAAAAAATGCGTTTGTTGACATATGCTCTCAGGTGTATGGATTGCATGAAAAATCATATTTTTACTACGAATTAATGCAAAAGTATATTTGAAAATTATTGTATATTAGTTTAAGGTATGATATAAATATTTTTAAGTACATTTTTAATTTTGATCACTTTTATCAAATTCTTTTTCATAAACGAAGTGTACCTATTACAATGATAAGATATATTCTAAAGTGATTTATTTACAAACTAAAAATATTTAACATTTAAAAATGAGCCTTTAGATTCTCGAAAATTTAAAAGACAATGGCCGGCTTTGATTGTTGGCTGTCCTTTATGTAAATTTTCGGGATCTAAAGGCCCATTGGTAATTGTTAAGTTATATTTATAATATTTTTATTAAAAAAATATTGTGATCTAATTAAATTTATTAACAAGTGTCATTGAATTTTAAAATTTACACTTAACACAAGTTTGAACGCATCCAAAATAAAGTTGTCAAATTATCTTTTCATTTTGACATTGCTGAAAATATAAGTATTAGACTATATAATGAATTTAAAATCAATAAGATTAAATATTCATTTTGCTGTGTTATTTTATTAAAGAAAATATTGTGTTCTAATTAAATTTATTAACAAGTTTCTTTGAATTTTAAAATTTACATTTAATGGTCACATTCAGTAATCCGAATGTATAACACATGTTTGAATGCATCCAAAATAAAGTTGTCAAATTATCTTGTCATTTTGACAATGGTGAAAATATAAGTATTAGACTTTATTATGCATTTAAATTCAATAAGACTAGATCATAGATTAAGGAAATATATTTGTAGAAGATTGGATATCTACCTTATCATCTGTGAAAACAAATTTTAGCGCCCCTTAGGGTCGGTTTCGGGAACTAAATTTGACATGTGCGTTAACGGTCGGTAATGTCAAACCCCATAATTCAAATTATTTTGTTTTCTGTTTGATATTTATTTCTTCATATTGTATTTCATACAATATTTATCATGAAGAGATATTTCTAGTAATGTCAATATTAAGGATTAACTATATTTAACAAAGTAAATGGGCTTTAGGTTCCAGCGACAAATTACAAAAGAGCAACTAACATTATAGCCGGCCATTTAGCACTCAGTCAGTAACTACGGACGCGTTTCGCTCTTATTAGAGCTCATCAGCGTAGTATAACTTACAGCCGGAGTGTATGAACACTATTCCGAGCTGTAGCGACTGAGTGCCATGGCAATCCCCCTAAGGAGATTCTCAATGGTAGATGGTCTAGAGACGTAAGTCTCTTAATTTCGATCCATCTACCTCCCTATCCAGGGATTACAAAAATTTAAAAAAAAGAATTTACAAAATTAAAGAAAACATGCTAAGGAAAAAAGTGGTACAATTAAGCCGACCACCAAATTATTTAAAATGAAAATATAAGGGAACCAGCTAATATATATAACAAAGTAAATGGGCTTTAGGTTCCAGCGACAAATTACAAAAGAGCAACTAACATTATAGCCGGCCATTTAGCACTCAGTCAGTAACTACGGACGCGTTTCGCTCTTATTAGAGCTCATCAGCGTAGTATAACTTACAGCCGGAGTGTATGAACACTATTCCGAGCTGTAGCGACTGAGTGCCATGGCAATCCCCCTAAGGAGATTCTCAATGGTAGATGGTCTAGAGACGTAAGTCTCTTAATTTCGATCCATCTACCTCCCTATCCAGGGATTACAAAAATCTACCATTGAGAATCTCCTTAGGGGGATTGCCATGGCACTCAGTCGCTACAGCTCGGAATAGTGTTCATACACTCCGGCTGTAAGTTATACTACGCTGATGAGCTCTAATAAGAGCGAAACGCGTCCGTAGTTACTGACTGAGTGCTAAATGGCCGGCTATAATGTTAGTTGCTCTTTTGTAATTTGTCGCTGGAACCTAAAGCCCATTTACTTTGTTATATATATTAGCTGGTTCCCTTATATTTTCATTTTAAATAATTTGGTGGTCGGCTTAATTGTACCACTTTTTTCCTTAGCATGTTTTCTTTAATTTTGTAAATTCTTTTTTTTTTTTAAATTTTTGTAATCCCTGGATAGGGAGGTAGATGGATCGAAATTAAGAGACTTACGTCTCTAGACCATCTACCATTGAGAATCTCCTTAGGGGGATTGCCATGGCACTCAGTCGCTACAGCTCGGAATAGTGTTCATACACTCCGGCTGTAAGTTATACTACGCTGATGAGCTCTAATAAGAGCGAAACGCGTCCGTAGTTACTGACTGAGTGCTAAATGGCCGGCTATAATGTTAGTTGCTCTTTTGTAATTTGTCGCTGGAACCTAAAGCCCATTTACTTTGTTATATATATTAGCTGGTTCCCTTATATTTTCATTTTAGATTAACTATATTGTAAAATATTTATTTTTATGACCATAATAAATAATATTTCAAAACGTTCTTTTAAAATATATGTTATTGTGAGATATTTAGTAACTATATACTTTTTTTCTTATTTTCTGGTATATTTATAATTTATACTAAAAACAAGTTACAAATCAGATTTAAATATTTGAATTAATATTTACTAAATATTCAAAATTTGTAGAAAAAAAATCTTACTTTGTATATTTTAGTATTACCGTTGATAGAGGAATCAATTAATTTTTCAATCAACGGTACTATAACAAAATACCTATAAAATTCCTACAAAAAATAATACTGTTCTTACCAATGATAATCAAATATTTTACATTGATTTCAAATCAAAATATTTGTAAAATGTCAAAGAAAATAGAAAATAAAAGAATTTCATGTGATACTTGATGAGAAAACATTCATTTTGTAGAAAAAAAATCTTACTTTGTATATTTTAGTATTACCGTTGATAGAGGAATCAATTAATTTTTCAATCAACGGTACTATAACAAAATACCTATAAAATTCCTACAAAAAATAATACTGTTCTTACCAATGATAATCAAATATTTTACATTGATTTCAAATCAAAATATTTGTAAAATGTCAAAGAAAATAGAAAATAAAAGAATTTCATGTGATACTTGATGAGAAAACATTCATTTTTAAATAAATGTCACCAAAGAACTTAATAATATAATATTACTAAAAAAAATACTAAAATTTGGAACTAGTAGTGACATCTCTAATCGGCTTCGGAAAAGATTTTCAAAGAGATCTAGATTGAAACTTTGTTTCACGCATCGCAATACTGTTTCAGCCCCCTGGACTAGATATTCTTTTTGCTGTATTATCATAAAGAGACTTCATTTTATTAAGAAATGTAAAGGAGTTAGCAATTTATTGTGTATCACAACTTGTACAAATGAAACTACTCCAAGAAACAAAGTATTTGTTTGCATATGTGTTAATTCTATAATTTTACCTTTAATTATAACTGTGTCGTGAAGAAACATTTAAATAAGAATTCTAAAATATAGTCCAAAACTGATCAGTCTATCATTTGGAACAAGCCTTCACAAGCGCAGTTTGAAAAATAACACAAAGATTCAATAAAACCATTCTACATAAACACTTCTGGAAATTGTCCTGGTACTCTTTTTGCATTTTCATAACGTAAGCAAAGAAATTTTGCCTGAAACGAGTGCATAAAGTATTATACTTATAGCGAAATTGAAAGCACTTTAAATAGGGCTGAAAGTGTAAAGAAAGAATGAGTAGAAAGTAGAAGCCAAGAAATAAAAACTGTAATAAAAATTTCAGACGATAGACATATCGCAATAATACTACATATTCTACAATGAACTCTTTCATTGTAGATGTACATATGTACCAAAAGAATTAGTTTGGTACAGAGAAAATATGACAATGATTATTATAATGAAAATGTTGTTGATAAGAATCAATGGCTATAATTTTTATTGTAATCAAGCTATGCGTTATGGCTTGAAAATCGAAAGTGAAGCGAGATCAGTATTTCAAGCTTAATATTATCAAACCAACCATACTTAGCATGTAGTGATGATGGTTTTATGAAAACAGAAAACGGATTTGAACTTTTGGAAATAAAATGTCCTTATTCCTGTCAAAACAAATTCATTCTAGATTTACAAAATAAGAAGTCAGCTGTAAATGATTTTTTTCTTTTCACATCACACTGGTGATTTGGAAATAAGTAAAACAACACTAGCGCCACCAGTTAGTTTGATATGTCACAAAGTATTCAAAATATTATTAGGTTCTTGTTTTTGCTTAGAATTATAAATTTCATTTATAACTAAAAATAATATTTTTATTCATATACATATAAAATTAAATATAAAAATATTTAATTGTTGAATAATTATATCGATTACTTCCATAGCAGATGCAATGAAATTCATAATTAGTACCATCTATGTGATTTTTTTTAACTATTAAAATATTGATTTTTTCTGATGTACACAGAAACAAATTTTACAAAGACTGGTTTAAACGGTATTGTTAAACCTATAAAAATTATGTGTATATATTATTTAAAAATATAGATTTAATAATTCAAAAATATTATTGTATAGTAATTAAATTTATAAACAAAGTTATAGTTATTTTTAATACAAGAATACAATAATTTAAAATAAAATAATAAATTATCGATGAGCGGAAAGTGTTAATAGATAATTTATTCAAAAATTTGTTTCATCTATCAAGGCAATCTTAATTCATTTTCTAAAACACCTTAAATTTTATTTAATTAATATATCATTAAATATGAATAATTATGAAAGTTGAATTTATAGGATGCCTACTTAATTTTTGAACAAATTATTTCTGTTCATTATTAGCGCTAAAATGAATAGGTAAAGAGATAAAGAAGTATGAAAAAAATAACATTGAAATCTACACATCTACACGCAATAAAACAAGAAACATAGGATAAAATGGGATTTCAAAAAATTTTGAAAACTCTCTCTCCTGATATATTTAGAGCAAAAGTACAAAGTTGTTTAAATTTCAGTTCTACATCAGATAATATCATAACCGATTGTACTGCACGTCTGAAATATATTAAATATAAAATGTAACTCTTTCGCTAAAAATCAGACAGTTACGGAAATAAAAAAAAATATTTATCTGAGAGTTTATTATTGTTATTATATCATTCTAGTAAATGTTATAATTAATATTAATTATTAATTTTTGTTAAAGTCTAAAATTTTTTTAAAAATGGATGTTTTCTATGTAAATGTTTTCTGGCTTGCATAAATGACAAATATATTTTACGTCGACCGGCTTTTGTTTTTTTGTTAAAAATTGTTAGAAATATGTCATGTTTGGTATCAAATGAAACGTCTCGTTGTGGGCTAGCGTGCAGAAATGACAAAAATGATCCATGTCGATCGACTTTTGTTTTATGCAAAAAGTTGTCAGAAGTATGTCGTGTTTGGTATCAAATGAAAGGTCTCGGTTAAGGCTGGTGTGCATAAATGACAAAAATGTTTCATGTCGACCGGCATTTGTTTTTTGCAAAAAGTTATTGGAAACATCGTGTTTGGAATCTAATGAAAGGTCTTAGTGAGGCCTGACGTGGAAATATGAAATAATTGTTTCATGTCGATCGGCATTTGTTTTTTGCACTGACAGCGGAGCTCTAGGGAATGCTCGGCGTAGCCGAGAATTCGTTAGTCATATACTATTTTGGTAGATTCACTATCTATATATCTATATATATTTTAAATAATCAAGAGCATCGACAAATTTTTACCTCGGGGCAACAGGTTAAAGCATTTATGTAATCATTTTAATTTTATTTTCAAGTTGTAGAGTTTAATGTGCTGGAGTGCCTTTTGGGGGTCTCATATTTTTACTGTGAGTGGTTTTTGTTTTAAAAAATTAAAACTGTGCAAAATTGGTACCTTGAAACAATGGATCCCAGAGGCCATGTCTAACTTTAAGAAGAATCACGCCGTCATCCGTCACTTTTGACAATCTGCCTATGAACTTTAAATGATTATATCTTTTAATAGAACATTGATATCAAAGATTTAAAAACAGTATCATGAATAATAGACTTGAGCAAATGTGTTACAACTAATTTATGTTTAAAACATAACATATTTAATTAATATAAATTTTGACGTTTCCAATGTCAAAAGTCAATGTTGTCAAATGTGTGATGAAGTAACTAAATTAAAACCAAATATTTCTAAACTAACTTCACTGAAGACGGTGGCAGTTGTATTAGGGTTGACAACTAGCGTGCAGAATGAACAAAAATGTTCTATATCGAACGGCTTTTGTTTTTTGGAAAATGTTGTGAGAAGTATGTGGTGTTTGGTATCAAATGAAAAGGCTCGATAATGGCTGGCGTGTAGAATTAAGAAAAAAAGTCAATGTTGATCGGATTTTGTTATTGCAAAAATTTCTCAAAGATATGTCGAGTTTGGTCTCAAATGAAAGGTCTCGTTGAGGGCTAGCGTGCAGAATTGACAAAAATGTTCCATGTCGATCGGCTTTTGTTTTATGCAAAAAGTTGTCAGAAGTATGTCGTGTTTGGTATCAAATGAAAGGTCTCGGAGAGGGCTAGCCTGCAGAATTGACAAAAATGTACTATGTCGATCGGTTTTTGTTTTTTGCAAAAAGTTGTCAGAAGTATGTCGTGTTTGGTCTCAAATGAAAGGTCTCGTTGAGGGCTAGCGTGCAGAACTGACAAAAATGTTCCATGTCGATCGGCTTTTGTTTTATGCAAAAAGTTGTCAGAAGTATGTCGTGTTTGGTATCAAATGAAAGGTCTCGGAGAGGGCTAGCCTGCAGAATTGAAAAAATGTACTATGTCGATCGGTTTTTGTTTTTTGCAAAAAGTTGTCAGAAGTATGTCGTGTTTGATATCAAATGAAAGGTCTCGGAGAGGGCTAGCGTGCAGAATTGATAAAAATGTGCTATGTCGATCGGTATTTGTTTTTTGCAAAAAGTTGTCAGAAGTGTGTGGTATTTGGTATCAAATGAAAAGTCTCGTTGAGGGCTAGCGTGCAGAATTGACAAAAATGTTCCATGTCGATCGGCTTTTGTTTTATGCAAAAAGTTGTCAGAAGTATGTCGTGTTTGGCATCAAATGAAAGGTCTCGGAGAGGGCTAGCGTGCAGAATTGACAAAAAATGTGCTATGTCGATCGGCTTTTGTTTTTTGCAAAAGGTTGTCACAAGTATATAGTGTTTGGTATCAAATGAAAAGTCTCGGTGTGGGCTAGCGTGTAGATATGATAAAAATATTTCATGTCGATTGACTTTTGTTTAATGCAGAAAGTTGTCAGAAGTATGTCGTGTATGGTATCAAATGAAAGGTCTCGGTGAGAGTTGGGGTACATAAATGACAAAAATGTTTCATGTCGACCGGCTTTTGTTTTTTGCAAAAAATTATTAGAAGTATATCGTGTTTGCAATCTAATGAAAGGTCTCGGTGAGGCCTGACGTGCAAATATAAAATAATTGTTTCATGTCGAACGGCATTTGTTTTTTTGCACTGACAGCGGAGCTCTAGGGAATGCTCGGCGTAGCCGAGAATTCGCTAGTCATATACTATTTTGATAGATTCATTATATATATCTCTATATATAGTTGGATTCATCTCGAGCATCGTAAAAAGTTTGCTCACGGGTACAGGTCAAACCATTCATGTAATAATTTTAATATTATTTTATTAGATGTGGTTAAAAGTGGAATAGGGCCTTTTTGGGGTCTCATATTTTTACCGTGCATAGTTTTTGTGTAAAAAATCGAAAACTAAGCGAAAAAGGAAAACTGGAACAAAACTGAAAAAAATATCCTAGATGCCAGGTTTAAATTTAAAAAGAATTACTGTGCCATCCGTCATTTTTGACAATTCAATATGAAACTTTTAATTGATTTATTTTGAAAATGAAAAGAGATATTGTAAAGGTAATTATATTTTTACACATTATATTAGTGAGCGAAATATATACAAATACATTGAATGTTAAATGTGGTGTATTTTAAATATTTAATTTTATGACATTTGACGTTTGGTCAGTCAATCAAAAAATTCGTGGAACGTTTTATATTTTTAAAAAGAAATATACAGAAATATAAAGTAAACTATATTTAAAAGAATATGTACAATACACTTTGTGATGTAAGTATATCATTTTAAATATATTTCGCTGTATTTAAATATGTATTTTTATTTCAGTTATAATTTTTAATTGGTTACCCATACAAGAGTACATTTATAGAAGAGAAATAACATAAAATTACTGATAATAGCACTACTGAAGTGTAACTGATTATCATAAAAGTGCATTGTACACATTATTTAAATATTCATGTCATATGACGTTTGTCAAAACGTCAGCTCTAATTAAACACTGATCATGCAAGTCTTGTATTTTCCTGGACAAATATATAGTAAAATTAGTTTAAAAGTGAAATTACACTACATTTTGTAATGTAAGTATGTAATTTTGTATTTTCTTTGCTGTATTTAGACATGTATTTTCATTTTAGTTATAGTTTTTAATTGGTTTAATTTACAGAAAAGAAATAACATAAAAATACGGATAATAACACTATTTACAAAAATTTAATTATGGAAATCAAACAAGGCGCGTCGTATTCAATCATAAACACATTTATTTAAAAATACTGACAAATCTTCCCTTCATACCCTCTTGGAAGAAATGTTTAACAATTTATTAAACAATAATTATTTTGAATTATGTATCTGGATTATATTAAACTGTAAGTAACTGCATTTTATACATTCGTTATGTATTCTTTCATCAAATTTCAGATGAAAGTAGTTGATTACTACAACGATTAGATTTTTAAAAATTCTATTGTATTTTGTTAGAGAATGAGATGATTTTTTAAATAAAAACGTTTACAATTACAAAGTATCTATCCAATTATTTAATTATCATTGATATTTCAAACAATAAACACTTTCTGAAACCAAATATTAATCAAAAAATCTGGTGTGTCCAACACAATACCTCCCGCCATTGTAGTAATATATTCTATATAAGTTTTTCAATACATTTAATTTGTAGTTTTAAAATTAGTGCGTTATTGCAGTTAAAAATATTTTTAATTCATTTCATACCTAAAATTTCCTTCATAAAATTTGTATGACCAATATGACAGCTATTTTTGACGTTACTAAAACCAGTACCGAACTTACTTTGATTCACGCAATGCAAATACATTCCTAATACATTTCTTCAGTATCTTTTTAAATTTTACAATAAAATTACTTCATTTTTACTTATTTTATCTTTTACACTTACTTACATCAAATTTGACATCACATGTCAAATTTTGTGAACATATGAATAACTCATCTGTTTTATCGAAATTCCTCAGCCTAAACGATATGTAAAATTATTATAATTTATATATTTTTTTCTATCTAGCTAGAAGTTATATATAAACGTAATTATGCAGATCGGTAGAAAATTAAAAAATCTTTGTATTTATAGTAACGAAATTTGCGAAAATATGTTATTTAGAGGTATTTTTTAGGAAAAACGGTTTACAGCTTCAAGTAAAGTACTATTTCCGGTTAACCAATTGTAGTCAAAATCTAATCAGTTCATCATATTAGAATAGAACTCTTAAATACCAAATATTATATTTTTTACATGTATCGTATTGGAGTTATCGTGGACGAAAAATCGTCACAGACACACACACACACACACAGACACACACACACACACACAGACATACAGACATCACGGTAAAAATAGTAAAATCGTATTCTAGGGACCCTAATTCGTGCTCATATGTTGAAAATTCACACTCGAGAAATCTGACCAAAAACAATACCTCCCTTATCTATATATTGATAGGCGGGAGGTAAAAATGCGTTTGTTGACATATGCTCTCAGGTGTATGGATTGCATGAAAAATCATATTTTTACTACGAATTAATGCAAAAGTATATTTGAAAATTATTGTATATTAGTTTAAGGTATGATATAAATATTTTTAAGTACATTTTTAATTTTGATCACTTTTATCAAATTCTTTTTCATAAACGAAGTGTACCTATTACAATGATAAGATATATTCTAAAGTGATTTATTTACAAACTAAAAATATTTAACATTTAAAAATGAGCCTTTAGATTCTCGAAAATTTAAAAGACAATGGCCGGCTTTGATTGTTGGCTGTCCTTTATGTAAATTTTCGGGATCTAAAGGCCCATTGGTAATTGTTAAGTTATATTTATAATATTTTTATTAAAAAAATATTGTGATCTAATTAAATTTATTAACAAGTGTCATTGAATTTTAAAATTTACACTTAACACAAGTTTGAACGCATCCAAAATAAAGTTGTCAAATTATCTTTTCATTTTGACATTGCTGAAAATATAAGTATTAGACTATATAATGAATTTAAAATCAATAAGATTAAATATTCATTTTGCTGTGTTATTTTATTAAAGAAAATATTGTGTTCTAATTAAATTTATTAACAAGTTTCTTTGAATTTTAAAATTTACATTTAATGGTCACATTCAGTAATCCGAATGTATAACACATGTTTGAATGCATCCAAAATAAAGTTGTCAAATTATCTTGTCATTTTGACAATGGTGAAAATATAAGTATTAGACTTTATTATGCATTTAAATTCAATAAGACTAGATCATAGATTAAGGAAATATATTTGTAGAAGATTGGATATCTACCTTATCATCTGTGAAAACAAATTTTAGCGCCCCTTAGGGTCGGTTTCGGGAACTAAATTTGACATGTGCGTTAACGGTCGGTAATGTCAAACCCCATAATTCAAATTATTTTGTTTTCTGTTTGATATTTATTTCTTCATATTGTATTTCATACAATATTTATCATGAAGAGATATTTCTAGTAATGTCAATATTAAGGATTAACTATATTGTAAAATATTTATTTTTATGACCATAATAAATAATATTTCAAAACGTTCTTTTAAAATATATGTTATTGTGAGATATTTAGTAACTATATACTTTTTTTCTTATTTTCTGGTATATTTATAATTTATACTAAAAACAAGTTACAAATCAGATTTAAATATTTGAATTAATATTTACTAAATATTCAAAATTTGTAGAAAAAAAATCTTACTTTGTATATTTTAGTATTACCGTTGATAGAGGAATCAATTAATTTTTCAATCAACGGTACTATAACAAAATACCTATAAAATTCCTACAAAAAATAATACTGTTCTTACCAATGATAATCAAATATTTTACATTGATTTCAAATCAAAATATTTGTAAAATGTCAAAGAAAATAGAAAATAAAAGAATTTCATGTGATACTTGATGAGAAAACATTCATTTTGTAGAAAAAAAATCTTACTTTGTATATTTTAGTATTACCGTTGATAGAGGAATCAATTAATTTTTCAATCAACGGTACTATAACAAAATACCTATAAAATTCCTACAAAAAATAATACTGTTCTTACCAATGATAATCAAATATTTTACATTGATTTCAAATCAAAATATTTGTAAAATGTCAAAGAAAATAGAAAATAAAAGAATTTCATGTGATACTTGATGAGAAAACATTCATTTTTAAATAAATGTCACCAAAGAACTTAATAATATAATATTACTAAAAAAAATACTAAAATTTGGAACTAGTAGTGACATCTCTAATCGGCTTCGGAAAAGATTTTCAAAGAGATCTAGATTGAAACTTTGTTTCACGCATCGCAATACTGTTTCAGCCCCCTGGACTAGATATTCTTTTTGCTGTATTATCATAAAGAGACTTCATTTTATTAAGAAATGTAAAGGAGTTAGCAATTTATTGTGTATCACAACTTGTACAAATGAAACTACTCCAAGAAACAAAGTATTTGTTTGCATATGTGTTAATTCTATAATTTTACCTTTAATTATAACTGTGTCGTGAAGAAACATTTAAATAAGAATTCTAAAATATAGTCCAAAACTGATCAGTCTATCATTTGGAACAAGCCTTCACAAGCGCAGTTTGAAAAATAACACAAAGATTCAATAAAACCATTCTACATAAACACTTCTGGAAATTGTCCTGGTACTCTTTTTGCATTTTCATAACGTAAGCAAAGAAATTTTGCCTGAAACGAGTGCATAAAGTATTATACTTATAGCGAAATTGAAAGCACTTTAAATAGGGCTGAAAGTGTAAAGAAAGAATGAGTAGAAAGTAGAAGCCAAGAAATAAAAACTGTAATAAAAATTTCAGACGATAGACATATCGCAATAATACTACATATTCTACAATGAACTCTTTCATTGTAGATGTACATATGTACCAAAAGAATTAGTTTGGTACAGAGAAAATATGACAATGATTATTATAATGAAAATGTTGTTGATAAGAATCAATGGCTATAATTTTTATTGTAATCAAGCTATGCGTTATGGCTTGAAAATCGAAAGTGAAGCGAGATCAGTATTTCAAGCTTAATATTATCAAACCAACCATACTTAGCATGTAGTGATGATGGTTTTATGAAAACAGAAAACGGATTTGAACTTTTGGAAATAAAATGTCCTTATTCCTGTCAAAACAAATTCATTCTAGATTTACAAAATAAGAAGTCAGCTGTAAATGATTTTTTTCTTTTCACATCACACTGGTGATTTGGAAATAAGTAAAACAACACTAGCGCCACCAGTTAGTTTGATATGTCACAAAGTATTCAAAATATTATTAGGTTCTTGTTTTTGCTTAGAATTATAAATTTCATTTATAACTAAAAATAATATTTTTATTCATATACATATAAAATTAAATATAAAAATATTTAATTGTTGAATAATTATATCGATTACTTCCATAGCAGATGCAATGAAATTCATAATTAGTACCATCTATGTGATTTTTTTTAACTATTAAAATATTGATTTTTTCTGATGTACACAGAAACAAATTTTACAAAGACTGGTTTAAACGGTATTGTTAAACCTATAAAAATTATGTGTATATATTATTTAAAAATATAGATTTAATAATTCAAAAATATTATTGTATAGTAATTAAATTTATAAACAAAGTTATAGTTATTTTTAATACAAGAATACAATAATTTAAAATAAAATAATAAATTATCGATGAGCGGAAAGTGTTAATAGATAATTTATTCAAAAATTTGTTTCATCTATCAAGGCAATCTTAATTCATTTTCTAAAACACCTTAAATTTTATTTAATTAATATATCATTAAATATGAATAATTATGAAAGTTGAATTTATAGGATGCCTACTTAATTTTTGAACAAATTATTTCTGTTCATTATTAGCGCTAAAATGAATAGGTAAAGAGATAAAGAAGTATGAAAAAAATAACATTGAAATCTACACATCTACACGCAATAAAACAAGAAACATAGGATAAAATGGGATTTCAAAAAATTTTGAAAACTCTCTCTCCTGATATATTTAGAGCAAAAGTACAAAGTTGTTTAAATTTCAGTTCTACATCAGATAATATCATAACCGATTGTACTGCACGTCTGAAATATATTAAATATAAAATGTAACTCTTTCGCTAAAAATCAGACAGTTACGGAAATAAAAAAAAATATTTATCTGAGAGTTTATTATTGTTATTATATCATTCTAGTAAATGTTATAATTAATATTAATTATTAATTTTTGTTAAAGTCTAAAATTTTTTTAAAAATGGATGTTTTCTATGTAAATGTTTTCTGGCTTGCATAAATGACAAATATATTTTACGTCGACCGGCTTTTGTTTTTTTGTTAAAAATTGTTAGAAATATGTCATGTTTGGTATCAAATGAAACGTCTCGTTGTGGGCTAGCGTGCAGAAATGACAAAAATGATCCATGTCGATCGACTTTTGTTTTATGCAAAAAGTTGTCAGAAGTATGTCGTGTTTGGTATCAAATGAAAGGTCTCGGTTAAGGCTGGTGTGCATAAATGACAAAAATGTTTCATGTCGACCGGCATTTGTTTTTTGCAAAAAGTTATTGGAAACATCGTGTTTGGAATCTAATGAAAGGTCTTAGTGAGGCCTGACGTGGAAATATGAAATAATTGTTTCATGTCGATCGGCATTTGTTTTTTGCACTGACAGCGGAGCTCTAGGGAATGCTCGGCGTAGCCGAGAATTCGTTAGTCATATACTATTTTGGTAGATTCACTATCTATATATCTATATATATTTTAAATAATCAAGAGCATCGACAAATTTTTACCTCGGGGCAACAGGTTAAAGCATTTATGTAATCATTTTAATTTTATTTTCAAGTTGTAGAGTTTAATGTGCTGGAGTGCCTTTTGGGGGTCTCATATTTTTACTGTGAGTGGTTTTTGTTTTAAAAAATTAAAACTGTGCAAAATTGGTACCTTGAAACAATGGATCCCAGAGGCCATGTCTAACTTTAAGAAGAATCACGCCGTCATCCGTCACTTTTGACAATCTGCCTATGAACTTTAAATGATTATATCTTTTAATAGAACATTGATATCAAAGATTTAAAAACAGTATCATGAATAATAGACTTGAGCAAATGTGTTACAACTAATTTATGTTTAAAACATAACATATTTAATTAATATAAATTTTGACGTTTCCAATGTCAAAAGTCAATGTTGTCAAATGTGTGATGAAATAACTAAATTAAAACCAAATATTTCTAAACTAACTTCACTGAAGACGGTGGCAGTTGTATTAGGGTTGACAACTAGCGTGCAGAATGAACAAAAATGTTCTATATCGAACGGCTTTTGTTTTTTGGAAAATGTTGTGAGAAGTATGTGGTGTTTGGTATCAAATGAAAAGGCTCGATAATGGCTGGCGTGTAGAATTAAGAAAAAAAGTCAATGTTGATCGGATTTTGTTATTGCAAAAATTTCTCAAAGATATGTCGAGTTTGGTCTCAAATGAAAGGTCTCGTTGAGGGCTAGCGTGCAGAATTGACAAAAATGTTCCATGTCGATCGGCTTTTGTTTTATGCAAAAAGTTGTCAGAAGTATGTCGTGTTTGGTATCAAATGAAAGGTCTCGGAGAGGGCTAGCCTGCAGAATTGACAAAAATGTACTATGTCGATCGGTTTTTGTTTTTTGCAAAAAGTTGTCAGAAGTATGTCGTGTTTGGTCTCAAATGAAAGGTCTCGTTGAGGGCTAGCGTGCAGAACTGACAAAAATGTTCCATGTCGATCGGCTTTTGTTTTATGCAAAAAGTTGTCAGAAGTATGTCGTGTTTGGTATCAAATGAAAGGTCTCGGAGAGGGCTAGCCTGCAGAATTGAAAAAATGTACTATGTCGATCGGTTTTTGTTTTTTGCAAAAAGTTGTCAGAAGTATGTCGTGTTTGATATCAAATGAAAGGTCTCGGAGAGGGCTAGCGTGCAGAATTGATAAAAATGTGCTATGTCGATCGGTATTTGTTTTTTGCAAAAAGTTGTCAGAAGTGTGTGGTATTTGGTATCAAATGAAAAGTCTCGTTGAGGGCTAGCGTGCAGAATTGACAAAAATGTTCCATGTCGATCGGCTTTTGTTTTATGCAAAAAGTTGTCAGAAGTATGTCGTGTTTGGCATCAAATGAAAGGTCTCGGAGAGGGCTAGCGTGCAGAATTGACAAAAAATGTGCTATGTCGATCGGCTTTTGTTTTTTGCAAAAGGTTGTCACAAGTATATAGTGTTTGGTATCAAATGAAAAGTCTCGGTGTGGGCTAGCGTGTAGATATGATAAAAATATTTCATGTCGATTGACTTTTGTTTAATGCAGAAAGTTGTCAGAAGTATGTCGTGTATGGTATCAAATGAAAGGTCTCGGTGAGAGTTGGGGTACATAAATGACAAAAATGTTTCATGTCGACCGGCTTTTGTTTTTTGCAAAAAATTATTAGAAGTATATCGTGTTTGCAATCTAATGAAAGGTCTCGGTGAGGCCTGACGTGCAAATATAAAATAATTGTTTCATGTCGAACGGCATTTGTTTTTTTGCACTGACAGCGGAGCTCTAGGGAATGCTCGGCGTAGCCGAGAATTCGCTAGTCATATACTATTTTGGTAGATTCACTATATATCTATATTTGGATTCATCTCGAGCATCGCAAAAATTTTGCTCACGGGTACAGGTCAAACCATTCATGGAATAATTTTAATATTATTTTATTAGATGTGGTTTATTGAGGACCAATCGCTTTTGGGTGTCTCATATTTTTACCGTGCATAGTTTTTGTGTAAAAAATCGAAAACTAACCGAAAAAGGAAAACTGGAACAAAACTGAAAAAAATATCCTAGATGCCAGGTTTAAATTTAAAAAGAATTACTGTGCCATCCGTCATTTTTGACAATTCAATATGAAACTTTTAATTGATTTATTTTGAAAATGAAAAGAGATATTGTAAAGGTAATTATGTTTTTACACATTATAATAGTGAGCGAAATATATACAAATACACTGAATGTTAAGTGTGGTGTGTTTTAAATATTTAATTTTATGACATTTGACGTTTGGTCAGTCAATCAAAAAATGAGTTGGAGACAACTAAGTGAAAAATGTCATATTTACTAAAATGTATAATGAAATATTGTACGAAATTTAATAAGAAATCATCTCTAATACAGGTACTTTTATATAGAATATAAATATTTATATATTATTAGTTAAATATTTTATTTTTTAGATGAGACTATAACCTTCACGTACTCAGATACTCTAATATGGAATTTTTTATAAACTCACACAATCTATTGGGCAATAATTATAAAAATAAGTAATAGTAAAACTAAAGAATATTCCAGAATGGATTATTTAATCAAGAAAACTGCATTTCAAAATTGATTTATACTCTGACGTTTAAAAAACTATATTTGATTACTATTCAAACACTTCCAAAGGTAAATTCATACTGTACAGAATTCTTCCCTTATATATAAATACTTTTTAAATCTAATTTATACATATTTTAGATAGTTAGACTATAGATTTTGTCTGATTACGTGGAAAAACTGACAAGCCTTTATTTCATACAGTTTTGGAGGAAATTGTTTAACAATTTAATGTACAATAATTACTATATAAATAAATGATGTATCTGGACTTTAATAAACTTTTGTTAATTGCAATTTACTCTTTCTTTACGCATTTTGTAACATTTCTGATGAAAACATTTGATTACAATAGAAATTACATTTTTCAAAATTCTGTAGTATTTTATAATGAAATGAGATGATTTCTCAGATGTAAACGTTTACATAAACAAAGTATTTATCCATTTATCCATTTGTAACTGATGTATGAAATAATAAACACCTTTTCAAACCAAATATTCACCGAGTAGTTCGTCTGATTATCAGCTGATGGCATCTGCTCTTAGTCGAACTTGACTGTGATTGTACTGCACGAAAATTCATGTTTTCATTAAGAAATAATGCAAAAGAACGTATAAAAATTGGTTACTTTATCTACAACTAACAGGCATATAAATTTTCAGTTGTGCGAGTAGTTCATATATACCTCAACAGATGGCGCCACAGGATCACTTAAATTCCAAAATAACTTCAAATTGTATTTATTATATTTTTATAATCATTTATATTGATATTTATAATAAAAAATAAATTATTAATAACAATAACAATAGTTGTAGATAAATACATATATAATTCAGCTTCATAAATATATAAATGAACATAGCAACAGAAAAACATAAATATAATCATGTTTTTTTTGGCAATATAAAAATGTATCAGTTTATAAATTTTGGTATGTTATTTCACATTATTTATATTTATAAAATAGATAATTATTTTCAAAATAATACATTTTTATATATTCTTTAACTAACTTCATACTTATTGTATCAAGTTATGACATTTAAGTTCTGTCAAACTGAATGTATTGTATGAAAACAAAAATATTGTTAAGATATAATAAAAATACATAAAATTGGGTTAAACGTATTATTTAAATCTTTTCTACTTATGTATTTTGATGATTAAACTATTGTATCTCAAAATCTCTAAGCGCGGGAAATTTAAAATCTCTATAATTTCATTTATTTATCAACATGTATTTTTATTTATTTCCTAAACGGTCTCGCGTGCCGCTTTGAACGTGTTATAAATAAATAATATACATTACAACAAATGTTTCTAAGTCTAACACATAGTAGCACCCCCCGTAGAAGGGTGTGAAAAAAATTCATCAATTTCCAAAGTTGGAATATTAAATATATGATATTATTTGATAAGTTATGTGTGAGTAGTTCATATACAGGGTGTTCCATTTAAGCGTGCCACCATTTCTATCTCGAGAACTATAAGAGCTACGAGGTTGGTTAAATTAGCAAAGAACCACCATTTTACAAGACTAATACAAAGAGCAAAAATAGCTATTTTTAGTACAAGTGAGCAAAATATGTCTTTTTTTCACGGGCTCAGAAATTGGCCACAAGAGCGAAGCGAGTGTGCCAACTGGACAAGTGAGAAAAAGACATGCTCACGTGTGCTAAACATAATTTTTTCCACAATCTTAAAATAAAATTTATAAAAAAAAACAAAACATTGTACTTTTTTATTTAATAATGAAAATCTCAACAGTACAATTATGTTTATAAATTATAATTAAATATAATGTAATTTAATGTAAAATGTATTATAATGTCTGTAATCCCATGAAAACATTGTGCTCAGAGTAAGTGTATTTTGCTCACTAATGTTATTTACTTTGCTTACTTGTGAAGAAATTTATTTACTTTGCTCACTTGTGATTCAATATGCTACTTTGCTCACTGTTTTAAGTTGAATAATGATGTATTTTGCTAACGATTTTGGAAAAAACTTTTTTTTGACCTGTGGTTCTCAAAATACGGGACACAACTTTCTCTTTTTAGATGGGAACATATGTTTATTTTTAAGTTATTCGATAGAGCATTTTTTTCTGAATTCAGCGATATAAACATCATATACTATTTTGATAGATTCATTATCTACTAGCGTGCAGAATTGAGAAAAATGTTACATTCCGATCGGCTTTTGTTTTCTGCAAAAATTTCTCAAAAGTATGTCGAGTTTGGTCTCAAATGAAAGGTCTCGTTGAGGGCTAGCGTGCAGAATTGACAAAAATGTCCCATTCCGATCGGCTTTTGTTTTCTGCAAAAAGTTCTCAAAGTTATGTCGAGTTTGGACTCAAATGAAACGTCTTGTTGAGGGCTAGCGTGTAGAATTGACAAAAATGTTCCATGTTGACCGGCTTTTGTTTTTTGCAAAAAAATATTAGAAGTATATCGTGTTTGCAATCTAATGAAAGGTCTTAGTGAGGCCTGACGTGGAAATATGAAATAATTGTTTCATGTCGATCGGCATTTGTTTTTTGCACTGACAGCGGAGCTCTAGGGAATGCTCGGCGTAGCCGAGAATTCGCTAGTCATATACTATTTTGGTAGATTCACTATATATCTATATTTGGATTCATCTCGAGCATCGCAAAAATTTTGCTCACGGGTACAGGTCAAACCATTCATGGAATAATTTTAATATTATTTTATTAGATGTGGTTTATTGAGGACCAATCGCTTTTGGGTGTCTCATATTTTTACCGTGCATAGTTTTTGTGTAAAAAATCGAAAACTAACCGAAAAAGGAAAACTGGAACAAAACTGAAAAAAATATCCTAGATGCCAGGTTTAAATTTAAAAAGAATTACTGTGCCATCCGTCATTTTTGACAATTCAATATGAAACTTTTAATTGATTTATTTTGAAAATGAAAAGAGATATTGTAAAGGTAATTATGTTTTTACACATTATAATAGTGAGCGAAATATATACAAATACACTGAATGTTAAGTGTGGTGTGTTTTAAATATTTAATTTTATGACATTTGACGTTTGGTCAGTCAATCAAAAAATGAGTTGGAGACAACTAAGTGAAAAATGTCATATTTACTAAAATGTATAATGAAATATTGTACGAAATTTAATAAGAAATCATCTCTAATACAGGTACTTTTATATAGAATATAAATATTTATATATTATTAGTTAAATATTTTATTTTTTAGATGAGACTATAACCTTCACGTACTCAGATACTCTAATATGGAATTTTTTATAAACTCACACAATCTATTGGGCAATAATTATAAAAATAAGTAATAGTAAAACTAAAGAATATTCCAGAATGGATTATTTAATCAAGAAAACTGCATTTCAAAATTGATTTATACTCTGACGTTTAAAAAACTATATTTGATTACTATTCAAACACTTCCAAAGGTAAATTCATACTGTACAGAATTCTTCCCTTATATATAAATACTTTTTAAATCTAATTTATACATATTTTAGATAGTTAGACTATAGATTTTGTCTGATTACGTGGAAAAACTGACAAGCCTTTATTTCATACAGTTTTGGAGGAAATTGTTTAACAATTTAATGTACAATAATTACTATATAAATAAATGATGTATCTGGACTTTAATAAACTTTTGTTAATTGCAATTTACTCTTTCTTTACGCATTTTGTAACATTTCTGATGAAAACATTTGATTACAATAGAAATTACATTTTTCAAAATTCTGTAGTATTTTATAATGAAATGAGATGATTTCTCAGATGTAAACGTTTACATAAACAAAGTATTTATCCATTTATCCATTTGTAACTGATGTATGAAATAATAAACACCTTTTCAAACCAAATATTCACCGAGTAGTTCGTCTGATTATCAGCTGATGGCATCTGCTCTTAGTCGAACTTGACTGTGATTGTACTGCACGAAAATTCATGTTTTCATTAAGAAATAATGCAAAAGAACGTATAAAAATTGGTTACTTTATCTACAACTAACAGGCATATAAATTTTCAGTTGTGCGAGTAGTTCATATATACCTCAACAGATGGCGCCACAGGATCACTTAAATTCCAAAATAACTTCAAATTGTATTTATTATATTTTTATAATCATTTATATTGATATTTATAATAAAAAATAAATTATTAATAACAATAACAATAGTTGTAGATAAATACATATATAATTCAGCTTCATAAATATATAAATGAACATAGCAACAGAAAAACATAAATATAATCATGTTTTTTTTGGCAATATAAAAATGTATCAGTTTATAAATTTTGGTATGTTATTTCACATTATTTATATTTATAAAATAGATAATTATTTTCAAAATAATACATTTTTATATATTCTTTAACTAACTTCATACTTATTGTATCAAGTTATGACATTTAAGTTCTGTCAAACTGAATGTATTGTATGAAAACAAAAATATTGTTAAGATATAATAAAAATACATAAAATTGGGTTAAACGTATTATTTAAATCTTTTCTACTTATGTATTTTGATGATTAAACTATTGTATCTCAAAATCTCTAAGCGCGGGAAATTTAAAATCTCTATAATTTCATTTATTTATCAACATGTATTTTTATTTATTTCCTAAACGGTCTCGCGTGCCGCTTTGAACGTGTTATAAATAAATAATATACATTACAACAAATGTTTCTAAGTCTAACACATAGTAGCACCCCCCGTAGAAGGGTGTGAAAAAAATTCATCAATTTCCAAAGTTGGAATATTAAATATATGATATTATTTGATAAGTTATGTGTGAGTAGTTCATATACAGGGTGTTCCATTTAAGCGTGCCACCATTTCTATCTCGAGAACTATAAGAGCTACGAGGTTGGTTAAATTAGCAAAGAACCACCATTTTACAAGACTAATACAAAGAGCAAAAATAGCTATTTTTAGTACAAGTGAGCAAAATATGTCTTTTTTTCACGGGCTCAGAAATTGGCCACAAGAGCGAAGCGAGTGTGCCAACTGGACAAGTGAGAAAAAGACATGCTCACGTGTGCTAAACATAATTTTTTCCACAATCTTAAAATAAAATTTATAAAAAAAAACAAAACATTGTACTTTTTTATTTAATAATGAAAATCTCAACAGTACAATTATGTTTATAAATTATAATTAAATATAATGTAATTTAATGTAAAATGTATTATAATGTCTGTAATCCCATGAAAACATTGTGCTCAGAGTAAGTGTATTTTGCTCACTAATGTTATTTACTTTGCTTACTTGTGAAGAAATTTATTTACTTTGCTCACTTGTGATTCAATATGCTACTTTGCTCACTGTTTTAAGTTGAATAATGATGTATTTTGCTAACGATTTTGGAAAAAACTTTTTTTTGACCTGTGGTTCTCAAAATACGGGACACAACTTTCTCTTTTTAGATGGGAACATATGTTTATTTTTAAGTTATTCGATAGAGCATTTTTTTCTGAATTCAGCGATATAAACATCATATACTATTTTGATAGATTCATTATCTACTAGCGTGCAGAATTGAGAAAAATGTTACATTCCGATCGGCTTTTGTTTTCTGCAAAAATTTCTCAAAAGTATGTCGAGTTTGGTCTCAAATGAAAGGTCTCGTTGAGGGCTAGCGTGCAGAATTGACAAAAATGTCCCATTCCGATCGGCTTTTGTTTTCTGCAAAAAGTTCTCAAAGTTATGTCGAGTTTGGACTCAAATGAAACGTCTTGTTGAGGGCTAGCGTGTAGAATTGACAAAAATGTTCCATGTTGACCGGCTTTTGTTTTTTGCAAAAAAATATTAGAAGTATATCGTGTTTGCAATCTAATGAAAGGTCTTAGTGAGGCCTGACGTGGAAATATGAAATAATTGTTTCATGTCGATCGGCATTTGTTTTTTGCACTGACAGCGGAGCTCTAGGGAATGCTCGGCGTAGCCGAGAATTCGCTAGTCCTATATACTAAAAGGCATGTGTCCGTGATGTTTATTTATTTTCATCACGACGATCGCCAAATTTTGTGGACAGCATAACTACCTTAACCATGAAAGGGATTGTTGTAAATTTTTTTTTAGATTGCAGGGAATAATGTGTAGTTTTGCCTTTTGGGGGTCTCATATTTTTAATGTAAGTGGTTCTTGTGTAAAAAAATAAAAACTGTGCAAAATTAATAACTTGAAACAATGGATCCTAGTAGCCATGTCTAAATTTAAAAAGAGTCACGAGGTCATCTGTCACTTTTGACAATCTGTCTATGAATTTGAAACGATTGTAACTTCTTATAGAACATTGATATTAAAGAAGTAAATACAGTACCATGTATAATAGTCTTGAGCAAAGGTGTTACAATTAATTTAAGTTTAAAACATAACGTATTTAATTAATATAAATTTTGACGTTTCCATTGTCAAAAGTCAATGTTGCCAAATGTGTGATGAAGTAACTAAATGAAAACCAAATATTCCTAACCTAACTTTACTCATATACCTATTAGTAATATACCGCTGATCCCCTATCTTCCCAATGTAATTGCCATACGTTCAAGAAAGCGTAATAGAGATATATCTTGCATCGCACACAGCTGTTACAGTGCACTTGGTGCGCATGCTTATCAACCAAGAAGATAGTGTTTCAAAGTCACATTTAATATTTAAATAAAATAAATAAATATAGAAATTTGAAGAAAATAATGAATTATTGTACGTAACACTGTAATAATCATTTAATATTGTTTATTGATAATATTTTAAGCTGTTTTCTATAGGGAGTGCGCCGGCCGCTAGGTGTCTCACCGAAGGACATAGCCTAAAATATTTTAAATTTCACGATGTAGTAATTTTATTATCAATAAACAATATTAAATGATAATTACAGTATTATGTACGATAATTTATTACTTTCTTCAAATTTCTATATTTATTTATTTTATTTTAAATAATAAATGTGACTTTGAAACACTATTTTCTTGCGTGATGAGCCTGCGCACAAAGTGCACTGTAACGGCTGTGTGCGATGCAAGATATATCTCTATTACGCTTTGTTGACCGTGTGGATCGCTGAGGATCAGCGGTATATTACTAATAGGTATATGACTTTACTGACAACGGTGGCAGTTGTATTAGGGTTGACAATATTAATTTATAAATTTAAAAATTAACTACTATTTTTTAATACAAACAGTGTTGCCAAATTATGAAGTAACTAAATAAAAATCAAATGTACCTAATTAAATGGAACACTTTGCTGTGTTTGATATCAAAAGAAAGAAAATCATAATGGCCGGTTTTGAAATGACAAAAAAAATGTGTCATGTCGATCTGCATTTGTTTTCCGGAAAAAGTTGTTAGAAGTAGGTTGTCTTTGGGTTTTAAGGAAACGAATGAAAAAAATGTTCTACGTAAATTAGAATTTGTTTTTTTGCAAAATGTTGTCAGAAAAATGTTTTTTGGAAAAAGTTGTGAGAAGTATGTGGTGTTTAGTATCAAATGAAAGGGCTCGATGAGGGCTGGCGTGTAGAATAAACAATAAAGGTCAAAGTTGATCGGCTTTTGTTTTTTGCAAAAATTTCTTAAAGGTATGTCGAGTTTGGTTTTAAATGAAAGGTCTCGTTGAGGGCTAGCGTGCAGAATTGACAAAAATGTTCCATGTCGATCGGCTTTTGTTTTATGCAAAAAGTTGTCAGAAGTATGTCGTGTTTGGTATCAAATGAAAGGTTTCGTTGAGGGCTAGCAATCAAAATTGACAAAAATGTTCCATTCCGATCGGCTTTTGTTTTCTGCAAAAAGTTGTCAAAGGTATGTCGAGTTTGGTCTCAAATGAAAGGTCTCGTTGAGGGCTAACGTGCAGAGTTGACAAAAATGTGCCATGTCAATCGCCTTTTGTTTTTTGCAAAAAGTTGTCAGAAGTGTGTGGTGTTTGATCTCAAATGAAAGGTTTCGTTGAGGGCTAGCGTGCAGAATTGACAAAAATGTTCCATGCCAATCTGCTTTTGTTTTTCACAAATAGTTGTCAGAAGTATGTGGTGGTTAGTATCAAAATAAAGGACTCGATGAGGGTTAGCGTGAAAAATTAACAAAATTGTTCAATCTTGATCGGCTTTTGTTTTTTGCGAAAAGTTCTCAGAAATATGTCGCGTATAGTCTCAAAAGGAAGGTCTCGTTGAGGGCTAGCATGCAGAATTGAGAAAAATGATCCATTACGGTCTGCTTTTCTTTTTACAAAAAGTTTTCAAAAGTTTATAGTGTTTGGTATCAAATGAAAGTTCTCGGTGTGGGCTAGCCTGTAGAAATTTCAAAAATATTCCATGTCGATTGACTTTTGTTTTATGCAAAAAGATATCAGAAGTATGTTGTGTTTGGTATCAAATGAAAGGGCTCGATAAGGGCTCGAGTAGAGAATTGACAAAAATGGTCTATGTCGATCGGCTTTTGTTTTATGCAACAAGTTATCAGAAATATGTCGTGTTTGGTATAGAATAAAAGGTCTCATTGAGGGCTAGCGTGCAGAATTGGCAGAAATGTTCCATTCCGATCGGCTTTTGTTTTCTGCAAAAAGTTCTCAAAAGTATGTCGAGTTTGGTCTCAAATGAAACGTCTTGTTGAGAACTAGCGGGCAGAATTGACAAAAATGTGCTATGTCGGTCGGTTTTTGTTTTTTGCAAAAAGTTGTCAGAAGTGTATGGTGTTTGGTATCAAATGAAAGGTTTCAATGAGGGCTGGTGTGCAGAATTAACAAAAATTGTCAATGTTGATCGGCTTTTGTTTTTTACAAAAGGTTGTCACAAGTATAGAGTGTTTGGTATCAAATGAAAAGTCTTGGTGTGGGCTAGCGTACAGATATGATAAAAATGTTTCACGTCGATCGACTTTTGCTTTATGTAGAAAGTTGTCAGAAGTATGTCGTGTTTGGTATCAAATGAAAGGTCTCGGTGAGGGCTGACGTGGAAATATTAAATAATTGTTTCATGTCGATCGGCATTTGTTTTTTGCACTGACAGCGGAGCTCTAGGGAATGCTCGGCGTAGCCGAGAATTCGCTAGTATAATACTGTT